>PVJA010036481.1:0-21063 GCA_004027025.1 Myocastor coypus
TCTCTCTCTCTCTCTCTCTCTCTCTCTCTCTCTCTCTCTCTCTCTCTCTCTCTCATTGCATTCAGGCTGTCTGCCCCAGGTTGGGTGTAACACTCACACGCATAATCCCAGAAGTACTAAAACCTATAATCTCAGTGGGTCATGAGTTAATCTCAAACTCCAGAAGTCCCCACACCATTATTGCATGAAGCTTTGGGGGGGGGGGGGCAACTAGACACAAACCATAACATTTATTATAAAAACAATGAGATACTCATATCTCATTGAGCAAAGAATCACTTCTTTGGAGAGGAGATCCAGCTAGTTCCTATACATGTTCCATAATTTAAATTCTTTCCTTAAAAATTATTTAATCTCATATATCCTATATCATTTGATTCTTACAACTGTCCCTGAAGATAAAAAGTATTATTCTTACTTTAAGTTGAGTACATTCAGGAAGATAAAGTAACCAGCTTGAAAGAATTGATGTCTAACTAGTAGAACTCAGATCTGACTAATGTATTAGGGTAGGATAAAGGTAATTATACTAAAGACAAAAAGAACTACTTTACTTTTTCTTCCCAAACAAAATCAATCGCCTAAAACTGGAGTATATTTCTCTCATAGAGCAATACCATGAATGTTTCTGAGTTGTTGGGAAGGCCTAAAAGAGGAGATACAAGAAATTGCTCCATTTGAGCCATTTTTCCCCCCACAGGACCATGTTCCTACTTAGAGTCCAAAGACAGAACTTAACCATATGTCCAAATCAATCCATAAGAGGAAAAACCTAGCTGAATGATTATGTATTATGGGGTCAGGGGATGGCAGGGCCAATTAAATAGATACAGAATGAATTAAGTCAAAGAATTTAGAGAAACCCACAGAGCTTAACCAGACAGTAAGCAAAAACTTATGATCACAAAGGGGAAGATTCAACAGTGCCTATTCTTTGGTGTAATCCGATGACTCACTGGGAATCTCCAGCAAAGAAGGGCAAAGCGTGGGTATCCTATGTGCTGTTCCCAGTGACCTATGTAACTGTCCCTTTCTCATGAAAGTGCTATTACACTCATGACATGTACATGAAAATAAATTAAGGATAATCAAAAAAGGATTAACATAGCTCTGGAGAACTCCAGCGTGGAGGAAAATTGGGAGTGGGTTTAAAGTCTTACACCATTTAGCACAGATATTATTGTTCTCAAAGGACTGAAATTATAGATACGCAGGCCTAGACTAACCCTGTGACCATAAGACCTCCAGAGTTCTGAAGAATTTTAAAGCTCCTTCGGAAATGGTTATGGTCAAAGTAAGTGTAGGTTTGCACAGAGTTGAGGGGCACCATGACGCATGACTGGACTAATGGGGGGGGATAACTAGGAGTCACATAAACCTTTAATTCCAAAAGCAGTAAGAAATGTACTTTGCTGGGTAGGATATCACAGAGCATTTATGCACTTAAGTTCTTAAATATAGCTTAATATTCATTCATGTTGATCACCGTCATGGTTTAGATCCAGAATATTCCCCCAAATTCTCATGGGCTGAGAAAAAAACTTTAGGAAGGCAACTGGGTTGTGGGACAGTCACCCACTGATGAGCTCACTGTGCTTTTAGCCATAAGGCCTGGCTCCAGGCCACTGGGGCATAACTTGGGGAGGCACCCCTCCCTCTGCCACTCTCCCACCTCTGGTTCCTGGCCACAGTGGCACGTTAGAAGCTTTCCTCCACAACCCTCTCTTCACTCTGGTATTTCTAAGTGTAAGCCTACAAACTATCAGCTGGGACTTGTGAAGCCATGAACCAAAATGAATCTCTCATCATTTAAGTTTTGTCAGGTATTCTGTCCCACTGACTGACTCAGTAGCCACACATGTCCTCTTCACATTCATTGATCATTCTTCACTGTTTTTAAGTTCTTATCTCTCACATAAGTTCCTGCCCCCGTGGGGAAGAGTTAGATGGTTGTAGATGCATGAGTTTGTTCTTAGTTCCTCTACTGTATTGGTCGACATGTTGGTTTGCATGTTAATTCTATATCACTTTTGTAACTATGGCTGAGTAGGACATTTTGAAGTCAGGTATTGGAATACTTTTATCGTTGTTTTTTTATACAGAGTACTATTTGAGTCACTGAGTTTTTCACTTCTAAATTTCTGTTTGATTTTCTCAGAACCTTTATCTCTTTATTGAATTGTTCTTTCCTATCCTCTGTTGTCTTCCTTAACTGACTCCCCTACTATTTGTGTCTTCTTTATACTCAGTGATCGTTTTTAACATCTTTGGAATTATTTTTCTTCACTTTATCCACTTTAGCCTCTCTGGAGTCAGTTACCAGAGAGTTAGGAAATGCTAAAAAGGTCGCATTGCCTTGTTTTCTGGCCCACATTTCTCGGATTTCTGTGCTGATATTTGCACATCAATTAAGATCGGGATCTCTGCCACTTTCATAGGAAAGTTATCTTAGGGGTGATGTTTCCTAGGGTATTGGACTGCTTTATTCATTTTGTGATTCTAAAATCTTTCTTTTACAAAATATCACATACCTAATCATATCAGAAAAATTAAAAACACAGAAGTATAAAGAAAAATGTCATACATTGATATTTATTTTTTAGTGCCAGGAATCAAACTCAGGCCCTTGCACTTGCCAGGCAAGTGCTTGTAACACTGAGCTATCTCCCCAGCCCTAGTGTGATACATTTCAATTATAAAAATTTTAATAACTGAAGCAAATACATCAATGCATTCTTTTGCGCAGCAATGAATAATATGAGCTTCTGGCTTAGAGGCTTAAGCACCACAATGGACCAATTACTTTGTCAGAACTGATCTTCACATTTGCATTTTCAACTGACAGTCTGTGGATCTTTCTATTTATACTTATTAATGTTAATTTGTTTTTGAATGAGACAAGTACACAATAATAAGGAAAATATTAAAAATGATTCTTATATCTATGAAATAGACAACAATTCACAACAAAATAATTGGAGAACAGCAATAATATTCTGTGTACCATAATTTTACAAGAATGGCCAAAATCTTACTCAAAATACAATTCACAGACAAAAAAAGATTTTCACAAAAGCAAAACAAACAGATAATAGCATGTCCTTTTCAATGAACTAAAAGAAGCTAGTTGTATAAATGAAGCAAATTAGGATGCATACTATTTTTGAAACATCAAAATAGAGAACGTGGGAGATTGTGTGAACCTCTCCCTGCTCCGTCTTCTCTACCTTATATTTTAATAAATACATCGAGTTTCTCGGAAGAGAGCCCTGAGGTATTCAAGCCTCTGTGTCTCACGTTCTTTCCACTTGCCTATGAGTGCCTTCAGTTGATCTTCTCCATGGCAGAGTGTTGCTCCACATACCTGAGCACCAGGCTTTCTTTATCCACTCATCTGTGGCAGACATACATGTTGCCTCTGAAGTCTATCTATTACCAACTATAAAAATAGTTGTTTCGAAGACTTGGCTATCACAACCTGTGCTGCTATGAACATAGGTGCACACTATGGTATGATGTTTTCAGTTTTCCTCAGAAAAGTCCCAGTAGGGGGATACCTGGATTGCGTGGGATTTCCAGTTCTAGGTTTTTAAGGGGTCTCCACACTGTTTTCCCTAATGGCTGTACCAGTCTGCATTTCCACCAACAGTGGAGAAGTGTTCCTTTTCCCCCACAGCCTCTCCAACATTTGTTGTTGGTTGATTTCTTTATAGTAGCCATTCTTTCTGGGGTGAGCTGGTATCTAAGTGTTGTTTTAATTTGCACTTCATGAATGGTTAGTAACGGGGAGCATTTGTGCATGTATTTATAAGCTTTGAGTATTTCTTCCTCTGAGAAGTGCGTGTTCATCTCAGATGCCATTTCTACATTGGGTCTTTTAATTTGGGGACCCTAATGTTTTTTAGTTTTTTTATAAATTCTACTCAACAGCTTCCAACATTGCCAGTTCTACTGATAACCCACTACTATTATGGACTATTGAACTATGCATGCAACTACTTTCTCTTAGTTCAATAAGAAATATTTATACCAATAGTGTTTAGAAAAGTTATCATCTTTGCATCTTGTACTCTGAAGACAACAAGATGCATTTTATCAGTTATTGTGGCTGTCCTACTAATGTGGTTTGAAACTGTCTCATGGTTATTTCTTATTAGAAGTAACAAAATTATGCAGGAAATGGTGTGCATGCATCACTGTGACATGGTGGCATGAACTCTTCTGAGAAGAGACCTAAAGCAGAGATAACTGTGTCAAAAGGAATTTTGTGTTAGTTTTTTCAGAAATTTCTCCAGTGATATCCACAGGGGTCGTACAGACTTTTGGCAGCTTCGTTCTAGTGGCACCCTCCTGAGGCCCACGTCTACTGAGCCACTGCCATATAGTTAGCTGCAGGGACAGGAGCGAGCTGAGAGCCAGCATCCACTGGACACCTCGCCCCAGCCCCAGGAGTAGTCACTACTGAGCGCCGATACCTTCTCCCGCTCATCTGTATGCAGCTGACTCTCTGTACCTCGTGACTTCTGTGCACACTGAGCTCCCAGGTGTCTCTGTCTTTCCCTGTTACCCCTGTCCACTGCCACACCACCAGTGCTCACCACTGGGGCACTCTTTCTCGCTTCCTATTCTACCATGCAGAGTCTCCGGGCTTTCCTAGGCTCTGCTAATGAATGCCAGCATTTTTCTCACAGTCCGGTTCTCTTTTTATCCCAACTTTCAGAAAAGTGAGCCTGTCCTGATTGCATCTGACCCATTATTTTGAAATCACTCCATGATAGAGCTATATTCTGGGACTGCTAACCAAATATGTTATGGTATTACATGACAATGAACTCATCATTTATAACTATAATCCCGTAGCAAAGCCCCTTCTATCTTCATCTTCATTTGTGCTTCTTAAAAGTTCTCCATTTCTCTACATGTTAAACCCATCCATCATCAGTGCCATTTACAAGTGAGCCCCTCACCTTGCCTTACACCTGTGTCACCCATGATGCTGCCCAATAGTAAATCTATTCAATGGCCACTTTGTTTTTCTTCCTGGTTGTCACTCCATTTGTACTGCTCCATTGCAAGATTTTACAAAATAAGTCTTTCATAAATTTATGGTTTTGTCACTAAGTTCAATAAATGGGATATGAGTAAAGTTTTAACTTTGTCTTCTAGAAAAGCTCTGTAGGGATTGATGGGCAACTGCACATTCATCTTTGCCACTTTCCCTTGTTCCTGCCAGCCAGTGGGGAAGTGAGGAGATAGAGCTATTATCTACACTCATCTTCAACCATTAGGCAGCCTTAGGAATGGAAAACACAATACAAAGCCTAGACTGGAGGGGCTGGGGAGATAGCTCCGTGGCACAAGTGCCTATCTGGCAAGTGCAAAGTTGAGAGTTTGAACCCCGGTCCCACAAAAAAAAAAAAAAAAGCCTAGACTGGAAATAATGAAGGGTCTTAGGGCTGGTGAAGTGTCATGCCAGTTCTGAGCCACCTGTACACATTGCTTACTTGACAGACAACTAATTCTCTAGTCTGGTCAAATTACTTTCCGAGGTTCCATTAAATGTGATGGAACTGAAACCAAGCAAGTGTATTTGAACAGCTTCCACAATCAAGATAAATTCCTTTCATTAAACAATATGGGAGGAGGAGCTCAGAGAGAAAGGGAATGTATAAATTAACGACGATTCCCAGAAAGCAATACTAATAATTTAAGAGTTTATCAAGGTCCATAGCATTGTAGCTTGTTATACTGTCTAGACTTTATTTTATGCAGTACATGCCAAGGTTACTCAAACACAAGCCTAACATCCTAAGTTTCCTTCTTGAAAAGACAGTTGTAATTCTTGATAAGCACTATAACTGTCTATCTATCAACACTATTCACCATGAAAGACAAAAGGGCAAAGCAATTTTTGTGAAAAATTGAAATACTTCCTTTCCTTGACTTCATGTTTGTCGCTGTGGAGAGTTACTTCTGCCTTCTTGGGGAATACTTGGGCAGATAGTCTCATCAGTTTAGAAAACATAAAATTGTCAGCAGAATTGTTTTACGCAAAAGTGTAATATTGGGGCCCAGCGGGATGGCTCAGTGGTCTAAAGCGCCTGCTTGGGAAAGCTTGGGCGGCTTCAGGGACCACGGTTCAATCCCCGGCACCACATGCTGAGCCAGCCCTGCCCTCGAGGCGGGCTGAGCCAGCCATAAAAATGAGTGAATAAACAAATAAAGGTTCTGAAACAAGAAAAAAATAAATATTTTTTTAAAAAGTGCAATATTGAGGAAATTGTATGATTTTCTAGACATGACTAGAACATGTAACCGATAGTAAGCAAAGGGGAGCAGCAGTGAGCAGCAGGTGGGAAAGGTCACTCCAGGAGGAGCGGGTCGGGACACGCTCACAGAAGGTGACCGGCCGTGTAGTGTGAGAACCAGGAGGAGGGAGTAAAGTCAGAAAAGCACAGTGGCCGGGCGTGGTGGCTCACGCCTGTAATCCCAGCACTCGGGAGGCTGAGGCAGGAGGATCGGTGTGAGTTCGAGACCAGCCTGGGCTACAAAAGTGAGCTCAAGGCTAGCCTCAACTGCATAGCAAGACCCTGTCTCAAAAAGACAAAAAATAAATAAATTAATTTAAAAAAAAAAAAAAAAAAGAAAGGCACAGCACATGGATACCGTGGAAGGGAAAGGAACTGCTCAAAGCAAAGGAAAAATGGGGAAGAGGGAATATTTAATTTAATTAAGTTTTAGTTGGATAGTCATTCCTAAATGTGACATTCACTTCTCAAACATCTCTTGGCTTTCAAAGTAAAAACTAAAATAATGTTACATTAGTGTGTCTAGAAATTGTAAATACTTCCAGTTTTATGGCAGAAAAAAAAAATGAGGTGATCTTTAGTGACATATGTTCTAAACTGTAGCATATGCATTAAATATTTGTAACTGATTTTGAATAAATAAAGGAGATCAGGAATGAAACATAATATACACTAGAAAATACATATCTCAAGGCACCCGTATGTTGTTTCCTTTTTCATGTTGTAGCACATTGATTTGATACTGGAGGTAAGCTCTTCGTCACTGGCCTTCCTGCTTACTCAGTTCTCACAGCTCAGTGTTTTCTTTAACGTTCCCCTCCTCTCCACAAGAGACACAGTGCACTTGAACAGCTTGAAGAAAGCACCTTCTCTGCAGCATTCTCTTCTTCCTTCTGCCTTTTTCCTGGAGTCATGTGGCATATAATTGTCAACTGCTGATGAAGCGCAAGCGCCTCATGCTGCTTTGGCTTTGTTTTCTAAGAGAATAAAAAATAATAAAAAGGGAAAACCCCAAAATGTTAGAAACAATATAGAATTTCACTAGACAGGATGATAGGAATTCATCGATGGTAATCATATTGCATATTCTTTTCTTCAAATCAGCTGTTCAGATTACCAGATGTATGTATGTAAAATTGATCAAAAAATAACACGCAGGAAAAAAAAAAAAAAAAAAAAAAACAAGCATGAGAGGCTCCTTTCAGTAGACAAGCAGGAATTGGCAGTGCAATTATCCATGCTCTGGGGCGCATATTTCTTTCCTTTCCTCCTCCCTCCCTTCCTCCTTCTTTCTTTCCTTCTCTCCCTTCCCTCATCCCCATTTTTCCTTCCCTCTGAGCAGTCTCTTTCCCTTCCACGGTATCCATGTGCTGTGCGTTTCTGACTTTACTCCCTCCTCCAGGTTCTCACACTATGCGGCCAGTCACCATCTGTGAGCCGTGTCCCGACCAGCTCCTCCTGCAGCGACCTTCCCCGCCTGCTGCTCACCACTGCTCCCCTTTGCTTGCTCTCGGTTACATATTCTAGCCTCAGTGTTTCTCAAAATGCACATCAAGACATTTTAGAGGCTACTCTGTGCACTTCAGAGAACAAGTGGCAACACGTGGACCTCACAACAGCCCTAATTCACACACAGCCTGCAGACTGTGCAGATTCTTCTTGAATTTTTGGTGCCCCGTTTGAGCTCAGTAACATTACATACAAGGGCATCAGGAACTCAGGGTCTCTCTGGCCTTCTGAGAGATGGATGCTTACATTAAAATTTAGTTCAAGTTTATGTTTTCTCCTCCATCAAATTACAAATAAAATTCTAGGGTTAGCAGAGTTAATCTTAGGTTTATTACATCTTTTTCTATCGCAGAAAAAAAGTGGAACATTCTTCCAAAGTACTGATGAAATGTTGCCTCTAAATATTTGCTAAGAGTGATTCTCACACCAGTCTTTGTTTTTCTACCCTTAACTCCAGGAAAAACAACTTAAAGAGCCCTATATATATGTTACTAGAATGCTTTGGCATATAATCTCAAGCTGTGCTTTTTATAAACTAAATCTTATTTATCATCAATCACCACAAAACATTTTCACAGTTTTGACACATACATTTACTACGGAAGAATGAAAATGTTGAAGGTGAACTAATCCTTTTACCAGTGAAATAAACTACATCATTTTTCAAACTTCTATTCCAAATTTAATTTCTAGGATTATATTTTATCTTTATTTCAATGGAAATGATCTTCCTTAAAAATAATAACAATTTATAATGGTAAAATGTTATCTTAGAAAAATTTAATATTTGAAGCAACTAAAATTTGTAAATTTGAAAATATATCACTTATTTATTTTCCCTTTATACTTTTATTATAGTAGCAAATAACTGTCAGTGAGATCTACACACATATATAGAATTATATTTAAATTTACATAGAACAATATGTTTTTAAGTTACACTTTTGTAATGGAAAGTGAAGCACAGTTTCAGTTTTACAGCAAAGAAAAATGTAAAAGACAAAAACAGACAGAATCAACAGTAAAAATACAACAGCCATCCCAGATTTTAACATGTGGAAACTCCATCAGAAACCTACGTCTTCTTAATCTGACCATCCAAATTATCAAAATACGGATGATTCTGTAGCATTTTGCCAGAAATCCATTTACTAGGATCATAGACTACCATTTTGAAGAGTAAACCCAAACCATTTTCATCCAAGTTGTTGCCATCGGCTGCCAGGCCTCCGGGTCTCCGCTTAGGAAATGTATCCTTATGGTCCTTCCAAGACTCCACTTTCAGGCACACTTCATTGCTGGGAGTGTGCAAAGGTCTGAAAATCCTGAAGAACAGATCAATCTCTGAATCACCACGGAAACGTGGTTTCTTAGTCGCCAGTGCTACCCTCATGTACAACTCCATAAGTGCCCTGTCCAATTTTCACTATTTTGTTATACTCTTCCATACTTACCCAACGGATAGGATAGATCCTTGCCTGCATCTCCTCGTAGGACCTGCCGGCGCCAGCTCAGAAGTTAAGAGCTATTCATTTATTCGGTACAGGGTCTCACTATGTAGCTCAGACTCATATTGATCCTCCTATCTCAGCCTCCCCAGAACTGCAATTATAGGTATGTGCCTCTATGACTGATTTTGGTGGCTGGCTTGGCACAGAGCTGGCATGGCATGCAGTACCAGGGACTGAACCCAGGTCCTGTGCTTGGCAAGGAGGTACATAGATCACCAAGCTATCTCTCCAGCCCTGAAAATATATTTCTATCCTGAGTCCATGACATGACAGCAAATTTGTTCTCAGATATTATTTCTGAGCATACAATTGCTTAAAATTTTTAATTGGGCAGTTGAGCAATCTTTATCAAGATCTTCAAGAATATTTATATAAATCAGATCAATAACATGCACCTAAATTATAAATCTTGAGTGTCATTGTATATTTATTTTTTTAATTTTTAAAGAATACAAAATAGTGATTTCAAAAAAAAAAAAAAAAACAGCATTAGAACTCTACCAGATTGCTTGGTTGGATCTGGCAGCTGTGCTCAGCTTCTTCCTGATGCATCCCATGGAAGTGAACCTGCTGTGTCCCTCTGAGGAGATGTTCTGCTCCTTGATTGGCTGGGTGGGTGTGGCCCCCAGCCTCTCTGCAGGGAGTTCTGCCACAGGGTTCCACCACAGGCCTGTCTGATAGAGGAGGGTCCTGCGAGTGTGCGGATGGTCCCACCCACACAACCTGGCCTGGGTGCTTGCTGGAAAGGGATCTGATGAGCACAAGCAGAAGGGCCTACACACACTCTGGCCCTGGGATCTACCTGCAAGGGAGCCAGTGAGCTGGCGGAAGGTCCCACATGCCAAAGACAGTATTGGAAATGATATAAGATTTCACCACACAAAGTAAGAGCCATTCATCAGTGGTTGCAGTATTACACCATGCTATCAAAATTAGTTGCTCAAGCCGGGCGTGGTGGCGTACGCCTGTAATCCCAGCACTTGGGAGGCGGAGGCAGGAGGATCGGTGCGAGTTCGAGACCAGCCTGGGCTACAAAAGTGAGCTCAAGGCCAGCCTCAACTGCATAGTGAGACCCTGTCTCAAAAAGACAAAATTAGTTGCTCAGATTGCCGGATATAAATGTGCAAGATTCATTTAAAGAAAAAAAACAATAAAAAAGAAGTTCTAATAAATCGAAAAGAGAAAAAGAATATGAGTAGAAAGAGAAAACGCTATTAAGCATTAACTGCTCCTTTCAAAAGACCAGCAGAAGTCAGCGTCACAAGTATCCAAACTGCTCTGCACATTTGCCTAAACATTGGCCCTTTTCGTCCCCCCAGTTTTTCCTTCCCATTTGACACTCTCTTTTTTCACAGTAGCTGTTGTACCTGCTACATTTTCATTGCTCTTTCAAGTTCAGCTTTGTTCATGCCTTTTAAGCGTCCTAAGTTTCCTGACTGTGATGATGCCGGTGATTTTTAGCCGTCAACTTGCCTGCATGAAGAGACTCGTGAAGATGTCGCTGGGTGATGGTGGGACCACACGCTGCAGAGGAAGTGCCTGGCACGCTGCCCCCGCACCTTCCTCCTCGCCAGCCTCGGGGCTGAGCGTGCCTGCACCACCTGCCCACACGCCTCACCTACAAGACAGGAGTCCTACTGAAGCTAGCCAGGCTTCTCATAAGAGAACTGTCCCGGCAAGATGGATGAAATGGCCGATGTCGCACACCAGTGTAATGGAGCAGACCAGGAGAAAGATGCTGGGCACACGGCAACCTCCGTCCCGCGCCCCCTGCGTCGGCCTGCTGAGCTGCCCCTGGCATGGCTGCAGCCCCGCCCACGTGCAAACGCGGATGCCGCGCACCCTCCGCGTTCTTAGCCTGGCCTTTCTTAGCCGAGCAACGCTGGGGGAGCTGCTCACGGACAGGGTCCCCTCTCTTTGTCTCTGCTGGGGAAGAAAAAGGGGGAGACGCGGTGCCCAGAGGTCTCCCTGGGGAGGGCACCAAGGCGAAGTCTGGGCTCAGGCGAAGTTTCGGGCCCATTTCAGGGGCATACTTCCTCGGCGCCTGCGGCCTGCAGCCCTGCCAGTCTGGCAGTGTGTCTGTCTGTCTGTCTGTCTGTCTTTATTTATTTATTTATTTATTATCCTACCTTTGCTTTGTGTTTCTAGTCGTAACAATCCGGTCTCGACCCTGCAGCGCTTGGTGTCCAGAAATCGATCAGTTCATGTCAGACTCGGTGCTTTTCTGGGAAGTCCTGTGTCCCGTGTTTTGTCCTTTTTCCTTTCCCTATGGGCCTCGCCAGCTGCTTCCTGATGCCGGAGTGCTTCTACACAGGTGACTGGCTTC
Organism: Myocastor coypus; assembly: GCA_004027025.1. NCBI lineage: Eukaryota > Metazoa > Chordata > Mammalia > Rodentia > Myocastoridae > Myocastor > Myocastor coypus. The sequence continues at coordinate 11,655 of PVJA010036481.1, forward strand.
CTGCAAGCTGAATGCAAAGAAGCTGGCGCCAGTGCCCTTAGACAAATGATGGGAAAGAGAGAAAAAAAAAAAAAAAAATTCTTCTCCCTCAAGTGGCGACCAAGCTTCTCTTGTAGTTTGAGTAACTTGAGATCAGCCTAGTGCAAACCCCCTGCCGGCCGCTGCGACATTCGGCCACCAGAGTCTGAGGGGTTCACGGAGCGGCAGTGGGGAGGCTGCCCTTCCTGCCCACTTTCTGGACACCTCTCGGGGACCCACGCAGAGAAAGCTGTACTGGCCGGCCCTAAGTGACCCGCAGGGCAGGCACCTCTTCCAGGGGCCTGACATGGCTCATGTACAACCCAGCAAAGAAGGAATGATCATAAAAGGAGAGAAACAGAAGAATTAAAAAGCGAGTTTTTGAAGACCACTGCAGAAGTTCAGTGGGACTGGTAGGATTTCAAAAGCGGCTGTTTAAAACCTCATTTTACACCTAAAGCAATGAAGGCTCTAAATGTATAACAAAGCGACCAGAGAAACACGCCCTTTTAAGAAGTGTTGGAATTTGCTTTGAAAACTAGGAGTGACTAGGCGCTGGGGAGATAGCTCCGAGGCACAAGTGCCTGCTGGGCAAGTGCAAGGTCGTGAGTTCGAACCCTGGTCTCACCAAAAAAAAACTAGGAGTGACTGTATACCTATAAATAAAGCTTTTACCAATATCCAATGGTGTTTTCTCAGCTGTTTTTTTCAACTAGAGTATGGTCTCTTTTTTTTTTTTAAATTTTTAGTTTTTTATTCATAAATTTCATTTGTTTGTTTGTTTGTTTGTTTGTTTGATACAGGCTCTCACTACACAGCTCCCAGGGATCCTCTTGTCTCAGCCTCCCCGGCACTGGGAGTACAGACATGCACCTCCACGCCTGAGCTCCGTGGGCAGCACAGTATGCGCATTGCAGATCAAACCGGGGTCTTTGCACTCACCAGGCAGGTACTTAGACCACCCAGCTATCTCCTTGGGCCCTATTTTTATTTTTCTGCTATTGCAGCTTATGTTTTGGCTCCTGAAAAGTGCTCAGGCTACACTGAGTAAGTGAATTATGCTTGCGTAATTTGATTTCACACCGATATCTTTATCTGTAGGTGTCTGTAGGAACTTTTTTTCTGTATTTAGTACAGGGTCTGAAGGATCTCACTACACAGATCAGACTGTAGTGATCCTCCTGTTTTCAGCCTCCCAAGAGCTGGGATTACAGGCACACACTGCTGCACCCAGTCTCAGTCAATTCTCAGCATGGTGGGGGCCGCGAGGTGAGGGGCACGGCACACTGGAGATTGAACCCGTGCCTCGGCAGGCACTTTAATCCACTGAGCTATCTGGCCCGCCCTTCTGTAGGAGCTTTGAATTGACTGATTTGGTGCTACTGGAACTCTGCTCTTGACGGGTGCTTGGCCTTCCAAAGTGTAACTTCTAAGACCTTGGGTTGGACTTTAAAAGTCATTAAGACCCTGGCACCAGATAAGGGCTAATGAGGACCCCGATCATCTGCCATAGGGACAGGTGGTCTCTTAGGTGTCTATGGTGTTGGGCATGGCTGGTGAGAAGACTGCTATTGTGTATCTTCCCAGCCATGAGGAATGCGGCTCAGCAGCTGTCTAAACAGTTGGAAGAGACAGAGCACTGCAGCCCCAGACGACAGGGAGCAAGTTGTCTTCTCCCAGTAGGGCGACCTTCCGCAGGGTGTGGGCTCCCCAGTCACCCCGCATGCCCTGCTGCCTTGTCTTTTTCTCACCCACAGGCCCTGTTGCTCACACGTGGCCACCCCCTGCTCCCTCACACTGCCTTGCGAAGCCCGATCTTCTCTAACTGCTGCAGGCCACACACTGCAAGTCACATTTGCATCCCATTTAGAACCTAAACCACAATAGACGGCAGAGAACAAAAGGAACCGCAAGCCCAGTTTTTGACAAAACTCCCACACATTGGTAATTGGAGGCACATCCATCTGTGTGCGGCGAGGCCTCTGCCCAGGCGTCCTGGTTTCTTGTCCCTCCTACCACAGAAGCCCCGGGCAGGCTGCAGAACAAGCAAAGACTGGCAAACCTTGTCAAAAAATCAAGTAAAAACCGGTAACATGAGCTGTCTGACATTGTGCTCGGAGTCTCCAGCGCAACTGAACCAGGAAGTGAGACTTCTGGTAGCGCAAAGCCCTTGAACCCCACCTGTCAGAACTGAAACGTTCAGCTCTAAATTACCAGCTGGCTCCTAACAGGTTAAGAGACCTCTTTGGGTAAATAAAGGTTTAGGTAAGAATTATTTTCAAAACTGTAAAACATAATTTTGCCCGGAGCTTACGGAAAGAGTTCCCACCAGTAGTGCAGAATTGTCAACACGTGTTTAATTACCCACCCCAATTCCATCATCCTGAACTTTCCAACACAGTCCCTAAGTGTGATTGCTACTTCAGGTGCAAAACCAGTGGACAGTGAGGGGCTTTCCGCATGACACAAGGCAGCTGACCCGATTTGCTTCTGGACACAGTTCTGCGAGTTTTGCAGCCATATGTACATTACACACCCAAAGGAAGCTGAGCTCAGGGACACAACAGCTAGGCAAAATGCGCACCTGCTCCCCCCTGTGTCAGGGAGAAGCCAGACTGCGACTGCTCTAGATCACCCTTCTCCAGGGAACAATCTTTTTTTTTTTTTTTTTGTATTTCAGGGAAGGGCACTGAGGTGTGAGGTGTTCAGGGTCTCACTACTAGATCGGACTCATAGTGAAGTAGGTGATTTAGAGCCTCCCAAGAGCTGGGATTACACAAGCACACCACCACACCCAGTCTCAATTGGTGTCTCAGTGCACCCCAGAGGGCAGGACCAGCACTGCTGGCCCCGGAGACCAAACCCCAGATCCTGCGCCTGCTTGCAGGCATTTTAATCCACTGAGCTATTGGCCGGCCCTTTCCAGGGAACAATCTTAACATTAACACAGGTCAACTTCGATGTCAGCATTGTCAGCGCTTACATGAAAAATGACTTGCTGCGAGAGGACAAGACGCTGCAGGTGTGTCTCTGGCTTGAAAAACTCAGGCAGCGAAAGCAAGATTTTAATTAGATTATCAGAGGTTACATGTTAATTTTTGAAATCCGGATCATTTTTTTAAAGCCCTTCTGATCCAGAGAAAATTATCTTTAGCTGTTGAGCTTGTCCTTGATTAACTATCTGAAATGAAGCTTGCCAAGCCTGCAGCAAAGAAGCAGGAGTGACACTGCTGAGCCGCCAGGAAACGCCGGCAGCTAGTGCTTTTAGAGTCTGCACAACTGGTGGAACTTAAAGTGGCTCAGAAAGAGACTGGTGCATCTTGAATGAATTCTGATCTTGGTTCGGCCTTTGGGACTTGCTTCAGGAAAATCAGACAAAGTACTTACACGTGAGTAAACCCATAAAAGCAGCACTCAAATAGCAGAACTTTCTTCCAGTTCAAAATGACAGCAGTGGTAAAGACAAAAGATTGTGCTGACTTAACTCCTCAACACAGATTCTAGATATTTGAGAAACCAGTTACAAAAAAACATCAAGGGTCAAATGCAACATGAAGACAGGTGACACTGTTAAACACCTGCCTGGATGGGGCAAGTGGGACATTCTGCTGCAGGCTTTGACTTTAACTAGGAGCCAGGCATGGTGGCATGGGCCAGTGAAGGGCACCTGCATGACGTCTGTTGTTCCGAAAGCCAAAGATGATGGCATCTGCACTCAGCAAATGTAAAAATAATTTAAGCCTTTATTACACGCAAAATGCTTCCTTTTCTGGCATCTGAATAGTTGGCTATCATTTGTCTACCAGCCATTGTCACAAGTAAAGTGCAAGTATTGTTCTTGGTTTCCCAGTAAAAGAATCGAGGCGCAATGTGAATATCTGACTTCCCCCAGGTTTAATGATATTTAGGGATAAAATTTAACAAAAACCATGTTCTGCTATTACCTATATTTTTTAAGATGTAGACCTTATTAAGGTCTGTAATTTGATGAATTAGTGCAGATTCTGCCTCACAGATTGTCTGTGACTTAACTTTTTTATTACTTCATTACTTTTAATAAGAAATAACAATGTATAACAATGTGACAGTTTCAAAACACGTTAATAGTACACTTCCAGTATTTGATACAGTGCATATTGTTGTGCTCCTATTAGTTATACAGAGCACAGGGTGTAGATGTTATAATTTTTCGAATCATTGATACAACAAAATTTTTTCTCATTGAACTAAGAGAAAGTAGTTATATACATAATCCAATGTTCAATAATTGCAGCAGGTCATTGGTAACACTGGCAATGTTGAAAGCCATTAATTTAAGCCTTTTACAATATCTATATTAATCTATATTTAAAACTAATTGATTTTTTAAAAAAATTTAGAGCATCTACAAATTATTTAATAAAGTGCTGCTGAGATTATTTACTGCTTTCAGTAGTTTGTGAACTCTGAATGCATTTGTCACATCTTTAGTCCATATATTACTAACACCTTCCATATCACATACTGTCTAAGCACTTTATTATGTACAGTGAATGACAAGGAATCACTACCCATGCTCTCGAAGTTTCATTTTAGCGAGAGAAAAGAATAAACATAGTACCTAATAAATAATTAAATGTTATGCTCTGTAATACTTATGTTTTGAGTATCATGTAGGGAACTGAATCTCAACTGGGACAATAACCCTTCTCTGGAAGGAACCAGGGGTTATCAGTCACATGACCCGAGGGGCTAAGGGTATGTAGTATTAGGGTCAAGGATATTAAAGATCTTGTACTGTAAGGGGGTATGGAAACAGAAGTTTGTTCTGTGCATAGAATCAGCAGTGCCCCATGAAGAAATAACATGCCTGGTTGAATTATCTAACATTGTTAATTCTGCAGTTAAATACTCCTACTAGAGGAAGATCGTTACACCAGTAATGGAAAAGAGGAGGTGCGCCTGTCCCCAAGTGAGCTGGCCAACAGCACAAATTATACAAACATACAGCAGCTGGGTACCAAAAGATTAACAGAGTCAGCCCACACTGAAAAGCATTCTGTGCTATGAAAGTTATATCCTCAAGGCACTCAGAGGACAAGGAAAGTGGAGTCCAATTGTAAAAGGCATGTCCCTGGGTCCCTGGAGAAAGGGCTCTTGTAAGGTAAGGAAGAGATGTGTAAAATCTGAAAGACATGAAGCCCAGCCCTGATCATTAACCTGGCAGGACCATGGTGGTTCTCTGTAGGCCCAAAGTTCAACACAAGACACAATCTTTGGATCTTCTTTTGCTTGATTTCATGCCAAAGATTTCTTACCTATCAAGGTGTTCTATGTCCCCAAAAGTACCTTTCCTGAACTTGAAATTTTTTCCAGGTACCTTTGGTCCTGCCCAAGGCTAAAAGACCAGCAGGTGTATTTCATTGACTTCCACACATATGACGCTCAGGCTGTTCCATCCACATGCGTGTCTCCTGTGAGAGATTTCTCTTGCAAGTAACTGTCAGAGGCAAGACTGCTCACAGTCACTAAACTTTCTGCACAGTCTAAGGAACAGAAGTCGAGTGTCTGGAATTTTTCTCCCCATCATCTGACAGGAAAATAACATAATTCATCCTGGAAGCTTACCATTCAGATGCCATGGAACTGCACTTCTGTGAGATGTTGCAGCTACCTCTCCCTTTCTTTCAGGGTAGAATTTTCAGAGCTTCCACACGAGTCTTCCTGTGGTTACCCAGTGAAACCCACTACTGGGGAGGGTATTGCCACATTTCTGTGCACACAATGGGTCACAGAGCTCTGTCTGCAAGAATGGGGTTTAGGGTTCCTCCTTATGTGGTCAATCGATGGTTTATGAAAGGAGAGTTCAAAGGCACTTGAGTTACATGGGCACAGTGGCCCCAAGCCACCGAGCTTGCTCAGGAAGCCACCCACAAAAGTGTTGCCCATTACAAACCAGCTTAGAAATCAATCTGCAAATAATGATATCATAGTAAGATTCTTTTGTAAACACTGATTTAAGTTTTATAAGGAACTAAGGCAAAACATTTGTCCTTCTACATCTGAGGAGTGAATCTGGCTGGGTTCACTCGGGTTTGCAGATTTGTGATGTCATTGACTGTTTTGGAAGATTGTTTAGGGCACAGTTTCTATCTAAAAATAACAGAAAAGTAAATGAACTTGAAAAAACATATTAAATGTCTTCTGGAAGCAAGCACTGATGTAGAAATTGGAAAGCTAAGGAAATAGAGGCAAGATAGGCTTTTAAAATATAACAGTTCAACACTGGCTCACTGCCAGCTCAAAACCTGGAAAAACATCTTGAAACCTTTAAATATCATAATTTTCAGCTGTAAAGAATGCTCTCTCTGTTATCAATGTACTAAAAAAAGTATTCTTTTATAGATCTCCAGATACAAGGTTAAAATGCATTTTAGGAGATGTTTATTTGAAAGCATTTTGGTGCTTTTCTGTACAGTCCACTTCAAGTAAGATGAGGTCAGACAGAGTTCAGATGAGATTGTACCAGTAAATTTTGAGAATGAAGCAAACTCAAAACTTCCCCCTCAGTGTGACAAAACATGGTTGCACAAGAGCTGTTGTCAATGAATGGTTTATTAATTTTGTTTTAAGTTAACTGTTCCTACATCCCAACTCTTCATTAACCAAACTATGAAGCAATTAAATTTCAAGGTACTTTGACTTAAAAAATTTTAACACAGCATTGTTTCCATGCCCAAGTGGCTTTTCTGGTCCTAGAAATTGAAAACACATCATGAAATTGAAAAGTTCATAAGTATATCTTTTCTGATGAGAGATTTTGTGATCAGAGAGCCTTATTTGGTCATAAAATCAATTTTTTTTTCTCACTTTTCAAAACTCCTAAACAACATGTGGCTTATTCCATTCATCATAGCTTAACCAATAAGCGAATAGCGAATAGCATTTATATCATAGAAAACAACAAGTATCAGCTCTGGGAAGGATCTCAGATGAGGGGCTAACAATGGACAGGAACCCCAACATGATGAAGGGTGACACACGCTAGGGATCTGGGGTCAGAGGCAGGCATGTGAAACCAAGCAGGTGCCTCAGTATCAAGTTCTCACGCATCGGTCTTTGACACCTGGGATGATCAGAAGCAGAGATTCAAACCAAAAAGAATGCCAGGTGGCCTCAGCATGAAGACTGTGCAGCATGGAGTCTAAGAACTGCCCAGCAAAAGGGAAACTCGTTCCTTGCTCATCCTACACTACAAAGTGGCAAATGCCTTTGTTGGTCCTAGATTCCATACCTAGTTAGAGTCTGGCCTCTGATTACCACGTCCAGTCAGATCCAACCCTTTCACCTATGTTGTCTAGATTTTTTAAAAACTTAGCTTCTTCAGTGTAATCTCAACACAGACACTAGAATTATTCTTTTAAAATACAAAGGCGATCAAGTCATAACTCTGATCAAAATACTACACTCTTCCTCTCACTCAGAATAGTATCTGAAGTCATAAATCAATAGGGGAATGCCCTGCTTCCCCATGAGCTCTCTCCTGAACTCACTGCTTTATGCTGTCCTGCTAGTTTGCACTATGTTCTCAGCAGAGCCATAACCTCCTTCCCCCTCTCCCTCTCTCATTCTCTCTCCCTCTCCCTCTCTCCTTCTCTCTCCCTTTCCCCATCTTCCTCTCCCTCTCTCTCCCTCTCTCTCCCTCCCTCTCCCTCTCTCCCTCTCCCCCCTCTCCCTCTTCCTGTGTCTTTCTCTCTCTCTCTCTCCTTCCCTCCCTCTCTCCCTCCCTCAAGTAATCTTTTCAGATAACCTCTTGACTAAATTCTTTTCTCAGATCTTTGCTCAGAACTTACCCTCTAAACAAACCCATTCCTTCCATTTTGTTTACTTCTGAAAACACCCTGTCCTTATACCATCTCTTAATGCCCCTCACTTCCTCTAATTTTCTCTGGTCTATAGCACTAACAGGTCCATATCTACTAACAGCTGGCTTATTTATTATATTTATTTTCCATCTATCTCTCTTCATTGGAATTCAAGGTCAAGGACAGAAATCTTTCTGATTTTCTTCAATGATATATACCAAGCACCTAGAACAGAATTAGCAACAGCAAGCCTCAGTAGTTCTTAGCTCTATAAATAAAGCTCCACAAGAGTACAAAAGAGTTTCAAAGTGTTTGGAATTTGCACAGAAAAAAAATTTAAGTCACTGAATGTCTCAACCTTTTAACAAGGATTTGCGATTGAACCTCTGTTATGGTTTATGTCTAGTTGTCCCCCCAAAGCCTCATGGAGTCATTGGGCAGTGACTTCTAAAGTTTGAGACTTGATCCATGATCCCTGGGATTATAGGTTTTAGTACTGTTGGGATTATGGGTGTAGCTTAGGGCGGGAGCTAAGGCAGAGAGCCTGAATGTAATATAAAGAGAGACAGAGAGACAGACTGGAGCTCTAGCTGTTGTTGTTGCTCTGCTGCCGTGTTGGTTGGCTACCTCTGCCGCCATTTTGTTGCTGTTCCGCCGCCATGAACTGGATGCTCTCTGCCCTGCTCCACTCAGCCTTGGGCCAGCCAAATATGGACTGAAACCTCTACGAACTGTGAGCTAAATAAACCTTTCCTTCTTTCATTTTGAGTGTTGGGTATTTATCCCAGCAACGAGCAAAAAGTAACTAAAACAGAACTTGGTACCAGAGAAGTGGGGTCGTTGCTGTGACTATACCTGACAATGTGGATTATAAGCTTTTGGAAATGGCTTACGGGAAGAGATAGGAAAGGTTCAGAGATGTCGGCTAAAAACAAAGCAGTAGAACGGCTTCAGCTGTTCAGCTTGGGCGATTTTGGCCAGAGCTTAGACCAGAAGACTGACAGAAGGCCTGCCTGTAAAGATCAGGCTGAGGAGGTTTCTGCTGGAAAAAAGGACAGCATTGGTCACTGGACTCCAGATAATTTGTGCTATGGATTGGCTGAAAGTCTTTCGGAATTTTGCTCATGCCCAGAGACTTTGCCTAAGACTGAGATTAAGCATGGCAGACTAATTAATCTTTCAAGAGACATTTCAAAGCAGCAAACTATTGGGGCGGTGGCATGGTTGTTATTGGTTGCTTTTAGCCAGATTTATGTTGAAAATCAAGAGAAAAGAGCCAAGCAGGATGATTTAAAATGTGAGTTTGGCCAGAAAGGAAACATCAGGAGAGCTGTGGACTGCAAAGATAGAGCTGAGAGGATCTCCATTGCTGGGAAGGAACCAGCGAATGGAAAAGATGGCCTGAGGGCATCACAAGAGGTGGCAGCTGTCTGTGCTTTGCAGCCCCAGAATTGCAAAGGAGAGAGGCTTTGCCTTGAGAAGAAGGCCACAGAGACCCAAGTACCAGAATGGCGGCAGCGGCCAAACCAGGTTCCAAAATGGCGCCG
>PVJA010036482.1:0-21060 GCA_004027025.1 Myocastor coypus
AAAAAAAAAAAACAGAAACACTAAACCTTTTGGAAGGTAAAAGAGGTACAACTCTGGAAGACGCAGGGGTAGGAAAGACTGTGAGCAAAACTCCAGCTACATAGAAATTATAACAAAGAATCAATATCCAGTAGCCCATCATATTAAAAGCTTTTATTGTCCGACTGGCAAGCACAAGGATGCAGGTTTCATCTCTGGTATGACATGTCATTCTGGCCCTGCACCAAGCTTGCCATAAAAACTGGGCATGGTGATTCATGCCTATAATCCCAGCACTGTGGGGGCTAAAACAGAGGGATTGCTATGAGTCTGAGCTGTGTAGCAAGGCCCTATACCAATAATTTATTTATTATTATTATTATTTTTATTTTTGTCTTTTTGAGACAGGGTCTCGCTGTACAGTTCAGGCTGGCCTTGAGCTCAGCTTTGTAGCCCAGGCTGGTCTCGAACTCTCACCGATCCTTCTGTCTCAGCCTCCCAAGTGCTGGGATTACAGGCATGTGCCACCACGCCTGGCTGGGGAGATAGCTCTGTGGCAGAAGTACCTGCCTGGCAAGTGCAAGGTTGTGAGTTTGAACCCCGGTCCCGCAAAAAAAAAAAAAAAAAAAAAAAAAAAGACAGGATTAATTAATTTATTTAATTAGTTAAAAGCATTTGTGCAGCAAAGAAATCACCAATGAAGTGAAAAGACAACTGACAGAGTGGAAAAAAAAATTTATTTCAGCTGTTCTTCAGAGAAAGGAAACATAAACGACTAACAAAATCTGACCCTCCAAACCCAAAGATCTGATCCAAAACTGGGCATCTGAGATGAATAGTCACTTCTAAGAAGTATAAATGTGAAATAAATACATGAAAAATTGTTCAATATCGTTGATCATTCAAGAAATTGAAACAATGTTGAGATTCCATCTCACTCCAGGAAGACTGTGGCCATTTTTAAGAAAGCAACTAAAAACAAATGCTGGCAGGGCTGAGGGGAAAAAGGAGCCTTTGCTGGGCCCAGCGGGATGGCTCAGTGGGCTAAAGCGCCTGCTTGGGAAAGCTTGGGCGGCTTCAGGGACCGTGGTTCGATCCCCGGCACCACATGCTGTGCCAGCCCTGCCCTCAGGACAGGCTGAGGTTGCCATAAAAATGAGTGAATAAACAAACAAAGGTTCTGAAATAAGAAAAAAAAAATTTCTTTAAGCCGGGCATGGTGGCGCACGCCTGTAATCCCAGCACTTGGGAGGCTGAGGCAGGAGGATCGATGTGAGTTCGAGACCAGCCTGGGCTACAAAAGTGAGCTCAAGGCCAGCCTGAACTGCATAGTGAGACCCTGTCTCAAAAAGACCAAAAAAAAAAAAAAAAAAAAAAAAAAAAAAAAAAGGAGCCTTTGCCCACTATTGGTTGGAGTTAAATCTAGTGCAGCCACTGTGAAAATCAGTATGAAGATTCTTCAAAAAGTTAAACTTAGGGTTCCCATTTGACCCCTGGTCATCTTCTAGGTATCTTTGCAAAAGAATTAAAGACATCATTAGCAAAGCAATAATTGGACATTCATGTTGATAGTGGCACCATTTATAATCGCTAACTCTTGATAGCTACTCAAATGGCCATCAACTAATGAGCAGATAAAAAAAATGTGTTTTTTTTAATCTAGTGTGTATTACTCAGCCAAAAAGACAAGGTTGAGATATTTATAGATAAATAGATGAACCTTAAGACCACAATCACAAGTGAAATAAATTGGATGTGTGTGTAAATATTGCATTATTTCTCTGGGGTGAAAAACTGAAAATGTAAATAAGAATATAAATAAACAACACATATTATGAAATGGAAAGAAATTATCCAAAAGGAAAAGTGACCTAGGGATGGAGATGGGGAGAAGAAACGAGAGAAAGAAAAAAGGAAAAAATGAAAACCAAGCTTTGTTGGGAAGGGGATTCAAAAAGGATTAAGAATGGGAAATGAGAAATAACAGAGAAATCAATATATATCACGTACACATACAAATTATTTATAATAAATGTGGTCATTATGCATATCTAAATTGTACAATGTTATATGTACATTAAATGGAATATTACTCAATGAAACAATAGGAGTCTGATCTAGTAGTGAGACCCTGAAGACCCTGTCCCCTAGGCCCTTCCCTAAAATACTACAAAAAAAAAAAAAAAAGAAAGAAATAAAAAAAAATACAATTCTGAAAAAAAAATGCTAATCTATGAGCCTTGCAATACATTCACATTGTACAGGGTTCTGTCTATACAGGGTAGTGTGGGTCGCCAATGGAGAGAATGAGAGGGGGCTTAGGCATTAGATAGAGCTGATCTCAGATGCCAGATCTGCCTCTTTCTAGGGCATGACATTAGCAAGCTACTCAACTCTGTGAGCTTCTTTAGCAAACTTTCTTTCCAATAATAATGTCAGCATCCTTTCAAGATTGCCACAGAAATATGTATTCCAAGAGCCAAGGACAGGTCAAGAATATCAAGTACTAAATAGGTGAGCATAAATGAATAAAAAGAAAACCTCAGAATCCCTCATCCCTTTTGTGTTTCTTTGCTAAATTAGAAACCTCTTAAGTACCACTTTCAGTCTCATCCTCACAAGTTTATTCTTTCAGTCACTTTTAGAGCATGCTCCTTTTCTGCACAGCTCCAGACCTCATTTTACCTTCCCTCTTCCTGCCCTATACCTCTCACCTTCTACCCTAGGACTTCCCTGTTGATATACAGACCCCTACCCAGGTTTCACGTTTGTGTATCCTGAGAGTGAAAGGGTTAATATGCCATAGGGCAAAGCTGTGGCACACTGGAGATGAGATGGAGATGAAAAGGAGATAGTAAGATGATCTGGAAGGGATGGAGACAGAGACTAGATGGACGTGGAGACATAAATAGAGATGGGGTGGACCCTTCTCAGCCAAGGTCTGTGCGGGTGGTCACAGATCATGGAGACCCACTGCATGATGCATGCCAAGCTACCTCTCTCAGTATTCTATTCCTCTCCTCTCCCCTGCAACACCAGCTGATGAAGTAAAGGCAAATGAGCTTTGTATCAGGCTCTGGCTTTCTGATATACGCAGGCTAAGCAGTTTATCCTCTTGAAGAACTCCTGGCTCCATCTCACAGGGCTGAACACTGATATGCTTGTCTTCTGGGCTCCTGATGCCTGTTTTGTTAATGGTGCTTGAAGCTGGAGTTAATTGTAGAGCACCAAAGCTGACAGTCGACTCATAAGCAGTCTCACCCTGTTCGTTCTCCTTCAAAAGGTTTTCATCTGCCATCAGCCCTTAAGATTGGTTGGTTGAAGAATCTGTGCTTTGGACTGACCTCGCCTAACTGTGAGTATACAAGCACAGTATTCCCACCTATTCCTACTTTTGTCCATAGATTTATTCTCAAACTGACAGCACAAGCTCAGGCTTTTGACTTCAGCATGATATTTAGAATCTCCAGCTTTTAAAGACAAATCAAGACCAAATTTCCAGAATTTTTTTTGTCCTCCCATTGTTAAGCTGCTTTCCTGCTGGCTTGTCTGCAGCCTGTTTCACTGATCAGGATAGTTTTTTCTTCAGGTCCTGTAGCTGTCAAGCAATCTCAACTGTAGGCCAAGTAACTGTTCCATTCCTGAGACAGACAATGCCAGCTCCCACACAGGGTCTTTGGGCTTCTTCTTATCTACAGGATGAAATCTATCTTTATGTGAACCACATCATTTCTCCTTGACCCCACTGGGCTGGACACCCACCTAGACTTGTCTGGCTCTTACATGTCAAATATTACTGTCCAAGCCACGCGTCTGCTTTCATGTAAGCCTATGAGGTACCTCCGACTGTTTCACACCTCAGTCCCCAACATATCCTGAGCAGCAATTTTCCTTCTCTTCCTAAAGCACTGTACACTCTAAAGCACTGGTGTTTTTGCAGGCCAAATCATGGAGTCATGCTTTTTCTTTCCCTTTCTAGTCCTCACTCTCTACATCTCAACTGACTCCCTACAAAACAGCATTTCATACAGTCCTTTCATTTCTTACTATCTGCACAACTGCCATGGTAATGAAAGGCACCATCATTTCTGACCTACACGATCACAATGCCATTATACTAACTAGCTCTGTTCTTACCCTCCCCGCTGTCTAACCCCAGCCTTCCAATACACACCCACACTTTGTGAATCCACTAATCCCTTTATATAATTCACCTGCTGAAACCCTCCATTGGCTATCTCTACACTTTGAGATAACATTGATTACAAGACCCCATAGATACGGCGCTTGGCTTTCTCACTTCCCTTGCGCCTGATCTTCCCCTAGCTCCACAAGTTCCTGCTGTATACAGCGCATTGTCTTTAAACAGGCTGGTGTCCCTCTGTCCGGGATTCTTCTTGGCTCCTAGATTTTTCAAATGTTACCTTCTTATAGAGGCACATGATGACCCAGTCCAAGCTATATGCCAATTTTGCTCATAGTATCTACTCTTTTAGCCTCTTGACTTCTCTTGTAGCGCTTACCATTACAAGAATCCTGTTTTATTATATCCAGTTATTATTTCCTGATAATGATGCCTTCTTGTTTCCTCTGTCCTCTCTCTTTCCCACTAGATTGTAAACTATGAAGGTACAGAGACTGCCTACTGAGTTTAGTACTCCACGCTAAAGTCTCAAACAGTATTAGTTAAAAATAACTAATAATATAACTTAGCTAATAGTTGTAGCAGTAAATTCTTACTAAATGCATATTAGGTGAATAGATAGGTAGAAAGACTGATTCTCGAGGACCTGGAAAAATGCTAATTTTTTGCCCTCTCCAACAAATTCCTACTCTTCATCCTCTTTGTCTGAAGAATTTACACTTACTGTTGAAAGCTCACTGCTAAAGTTTGTGGAGCTGCTCCAACCACTCCCTGGGGAAAGCTGGCTTTTCTACCTTCTGTGCCGCCCCTCTGCCCTCTGTAACAATACCCAGCACCCTGCAGGATAATGATGTTGCTCCCACTGAGCAGGGATCAGAAAGTCCTCTGTTCTATGGCGGTGGACATTGAGAGCTTGCAGAATTTAGAGCCTTGCTCAAAATTACAAAAGTGAAACTGAAACCCAGATCCCCTCTAGTGTTCCTTGCAAAAGTTTTCACATGTCAGTCCTGAAGGAAGTGGTAGAAATGACCATCTGTCTGATCTGCCTTAGTCCCTCTCAAGAATTCTTGGTTTCTGCCCAAATACTGGCATTCTCAAAGTGAAGGGGGTTAGGAACCACCATAATTTTTCTCACTGGATCCCTCTATGAGCGTATGTTTGGTATCTCATGAACTCGTATGTATTGCTGTCTACTTTAATTTTTCTGTATTTTTATACTGCCAAAACTTTAGCTGATAAGCACCTATTTCTTACCTGCAAGTCAAGTCTTACACTCTTTCCTGTCTCAGCTTTCTATTTTAGAGAGGAAAGGCTGTTCTCATGCTACTGATTGCCAGGAAAAGCTCTAGACAGGGTGTAGCCATTTTCCAGAACTCCATATGTTAGTATGAATGATGAGCTTTAAGATTAGGTATTTCTTATATCCAAAGCTTCCAGATGGCCCAAGAAGTTGGAAATCATGCAATAATCTATTATAGGGCATAAAAAATTAACAAATAACAGAAATGAGAGGTTTGTATTAGGTACTGGAGATCATGAGAAAAATTCTTATCCAACAGAACAATGCAATGTTGCATTATAATCTCTTTTGTATTGTCAGCCTCCAATTTCATGTCTTAGGCTAGACAGACGATGAAAGTGACGCCTTTCAAGAAGAAATCATGGAAAAGGTATTTGACAAAGTCAGAGTTTCAGTCTTTTCCCCATTGTCTCACGAGTGGAATTCTATATATCCCAAAGTTTTCTAAATTCTGTGTCCTTTGACCTTCCAAACTACGGCGTTGGACTTCTTAATTTGTTCCTGGCCACTGAGCTTCTATTTTATCTCATGCTAGGTCTCTCACTTCCTGACTGCTGACTTCTCTCTTGTTAAGACTTCACGGCTATCTCAAGGCTCTACTTCTACAGATTTCAGGCTCTTATGTCCCCTAGTCTAAAGCACACTGTTTTCTATGGTTCACAACTATATCAACAACTATGGGAAAAGAACTACATTAAACTTCATGATAATGCCTAGCATGCAGATTTCAGAGACTTTACTGAGAAAGAACAAGAAGTTGCTTTCTTTGGATGGGGAGAGAAAAATCTCTTTTCTATTGTTTTTGGATATATTATTCCTTCTCTAGGAGGATCATTTTCATGTTGTTTTCAACCAAGACTCAGAAATTATTTTCTTTTGCCCAAATTAGGCAGACTGCAAAAAATCACATCCATGAAACAAGAAACAATGTTTCCAGAAAATACAAGGAATTGTTTAATCCATTAACTCCAAACTGCCACCAGCTTGGAAGAATTTTTTGAGACTTTCACGTGGTGACTCAGAGAATTTCGGGGATGGTCATCAGCTTGGAAAAAGATTGGATAGTACAGTTTGATCACAGAATTAAGACTATTGGTCCTGAAATGTTTTCTAAAGAAAGTCGATACACTTCCCATGTATTGTTTGATGAGGGAAATTGCACCTTTCCTGATAGAGGAGACAATCATGGAGGAAACTGAACTTGTCCAACTCAATCTTGAAAATGCCCAAATCATTGTTTTGCTTTTAAATCAATGATTGAGCAAATCACCACCACGAGAAACAAAGTATTGATGTTTGCCAGACGGGATTAAATGAACCAATGGAAAAGTATGGCAGTGATGATAATTAACAAACAAATAAGGCTAAGCATAGTGGTCAACATCATTTGCATCTATTTGTTCTCCTAATAACAATACTGATTGCTGTATTGACTTGTTTGTAGCTCTCATAATGTTTGTGCCTGCCCTGAGCAAGATGATGTTCATCTGATCTTAGTCAAAAGTCAACCTTCCTTTTATTTTTTTTTTCAACCTTCCTTTTAAAAAAAATTGACACCTTCTGTTTCCTGTGCAGACAGAGATCCAGCACAGCACAAGTTGCTGCCTGCAGAGCAGGTGAGTCCTTCTGAGCAGGAGTAGCTGCTCAGGTGCAGGTGGTTTGGTTTCCAACTCTGCCTTCTTGCTTATACCAGGAGAGTCTGAGTTCACTCTTTAGGGCTCACCCACTATCCCTGGAACTTGGATTTTCCAGGTCACACTGAGGGATAGAGAAAATAAAAAGGAGCAAAGAAAATCGTAAGTAAAAATTATACTAGTAAGAAGACTGCAGCTTCTAGGACCTAAATGCAGTTATCCACCAGCTGTTTACATCAGCATTCCTATCGTTAAATTGAGACACTTCCCCTACCGGGCCCTTCTTACTCAAAATTCCTCAGGAACACTAAAAGTCCATAAATTGGCTCAAGAAAGTAAACAGTAGTATCTGAACCTAAGATAAAAAAATAAGTTGAGAGAATCTAAGCAATTCAAATTACCTATTCAAATAAGTAAGAAAACCAAGCCATACCTATAGAATGGACTGCTACCCTTCTGTGGGATGGGCTGTCTTCTGGGGTTTTCACTCCTTCAAGAAATTCACAAATGCTCCAGAAAATAATGTATCTCATTTCTCTGTGCACTTGCACTCTTTTGAGTGGATCCTAAAATCTCTGCTTGGTAAAACCTTCTCATGCCTCTTACTGATGTGTCTAAAATTTTTTTTTCTTTCATGACACCAGGCTCCAAGCCTGCAAACTTATTCTGCAAAGTTTGACGTTTGACGTTTGGGTAAGTGTCCTTATTTCAGCTTCAGGAACCTCCTGAGATCCCACCCAGTGACAACACTGTACAGCACATATCCACTTGATGTTAGCCAGAAGGCGAGAAGCTGTAAAGGCACCTATCCTAAGGCCCAGGGCTTTCATATTCTGTGTTGCACACAGCTGGATTTGCAAAGTGTCTGTCCCAAATGGTCTTGTGCAAGTGTACCAAGGACATTTATTTTGGGAAGAGTCTCTTTAAAATCCTAGGGGTTTTTTGTTTGTTTGTTTGTTTGTTTTCTTGACCCATAAAACTGAAACTGCAGCCATCATCCCTTCTCTGAAACCTTAGGAAGGGGCTTAGGGAAGCTGATGGTTTGTGGAGATTTGCATGTGTCACCAGTGAAGTAAATGTACAGGCCACTGTTTTCACAGCTTGTGAACTTTCCTGGGTGTCTGAGTGACACAGCCGCCCCTGACAGCAGCCACTACATGCTGCCACCTTGCTTTGCCTTTCTTTCTCTGCCAGGTCTGCTTGAGTCCAAGGTACAACAGTTTGGTAAGAAACAGAAGTGAGTCCATCTTTTGTTTGGGGATCTTTTACAATCCCCAGAATTCTATAGCCAAGTCTCAACAAAAATGTCTAGAGAACAATTTTCTTATAGAGGGGCTTGGGCTTGGGTGCAGCAGCAGCTAATTCTCATTCAAATAACACAGTGAGAATGAGGCGGCTGGCAGCTTTGTTACAAGTAGAATTGCTCAGGGATGGCAGTTGGTCGGGCTGAGTCTGGAATGAGCTGTCTAAACGAAGTGGCTCGCGTTAGCACGGTAAACAATGACCACTTGCGATGTGCTCAGATGCATCCAGAGGCTGAGGAGTACTTTGTTATTTTAACTAAGATGCAACCTCTGGAGGCCCTCCAAGGAGACATCAATCAGCAAACTGAGCGCTTGCAATGATATCCGGGAGGATATGAGAATAGGTTGTCTTTAAGAGTCCCTTTCACAAAATGTGAAGTCAAATTGAACTCTAATCTTTAGAGCAAAGAAAACACATCCTTTTCCCTGGGGAATTAAAAAAATATGAGCAAATTGTAAGTGACTTTTAAAGTATACAATAGGACTGCCAGCCTTATTCATGGGAAAAAATAATTGGCACTTTATGTCAGTATTTTCCATGAATTATTTGAAAAACAGATAAAATGTGTCATTTATATGGAACCATGTCCCGCTGTTCTTCAAAGCCCCTTTTTACTGAATAAGTAATCACCTTTTTTACTGGTGATTGGCACATGTGTACAACTGCAACCTGGGCAAAATATGTCAGAAAAGCCAGGGGTCGGTTTTATAAGTAATCTACCCAGAGTCCTTCGGGGGAGAAGGAATTTGAAAAACAAAAGAGAATGTTCAACCCTGTTACCCTAGGGTTACACACAAAGGTGCCCATTCTTCTTCTTCCCTCCACCCCAGGGACTGGAAAAGAATCAGTGCAGACAGAGACCCTATGGATGCAAGAGTTACAAACTGAGTCTCTGCTTGTGGAATTTTAGCTTTTGTCCCTTCCAATACTGTGAAACACTTCTCTGACATTTACCCTTAAGTTAGATGAAAAATAGTCTCAAGACAAGCTGATTTGTTGGAAAATAGTGTGTGTTCCTGGTGTCTTGCATCTTTGTGGGAAAAGCTGAGATCCTAAGCAGAAGGATTACCATCCTCTGTGGAGAACTAGGAATTGCATGAAGCCTGCCAAAGCAATGTGCTGTAGATTGTGCATGGAGGAGAGGTTAACTATCTCAGAGACAAATATTTGGTTATTTCTTGGCAGGAGTAACAGGAGTGGGTGTTTGAAGTGAATGCCCTCAGTCCTACTTCTAAATATTTCCATGTCCTTCTGGAAGACACGTGACATGAAAATGTTTAGTAAATTAAGCAAATGAGTAAAATATGCACCACAATGAACTACAGGCTTAATTTATTATTTCTTCTATGCTTGAAAAACATCACAGAGTGATGAATATGAGCAACTCTTGAAATTATTTCCTGAGATCTGTCTTAAGAACTCCATACATTTCAGTTTAGAAGGGATTTACCCATTGTGTTAGCCCATTTCCAGAAAATATATATTTTCAACACCTAATTGTTTCTTTGGGTTCATATATTATTTGTTGCTAGAACCTGACAGTTTCCTCTTCTTGAGGATCACTTATTATATTAGGAAGCGTCAAGACAGATACCTTGTTGTCAAGCAGGAGACACTAAGATGTCCTCTCTCCACTAAAGTCACTCAGAGAAAGTAGGAAGTTCTAATGATCTTCTTTTATTTTCATCTCCCAGAGCTAATTAGGCCAAAAGCTGGACCACTGACTTATGTGGCTTCCTCTGACTTCAAAGCCATTTTCCTGGTTTCCAGTTCTTCCAAGATTGGGCCCTGTCCTCCTCTTGCCTGTAGTACCTGGAGCCTGAACCCAAACTTTAGCTGGAGGCCAGGGCCCAGGAGCCTGCTTCCAACACTGTCTGTTGCTGACTGTCCGCATTCCTGCCCAATTTACCTAGGGCTTTCATTGCTGGGTGTGCCTGAACTGTTGGTGACTTCCAGCCCTTTTGATATTCTGCAAGTAGTGAGAGATTTAGAAACTGGTTCTGTAGATACCAGTGGGTAGCAAAATGCAGAACAAAGGTTGACATCTCTGCCTTCATTTGCTGTGTGTCTCCTTTACTGGCATAATCTTTATTTCAGATTCCTGCTGAAATTTGCCTAGAGGCACATTCATCATCTGTGAAGTGTGTCTGTCAAAAACCTGGTCTATTGGCACTAAATTTACTTTGCCTATCTTATCCCTCTTCAAGACTGAGGACACGGACATGAGTATGACAGATTCAGGATTTTCGGAAATCCAGAAGTGTCTGTTCTCCAGACATTGCCTCAAACCTGAAGTTATCTTGGATTCCAGCAGAGCCTCAGGAGACATCATCCATGATAGGATCATTCCCCCGAGCAGGAACAGTCATCTCATGGGCCCTACACTGCCCCTCAAACGATAAAGATTTCACCAGTCCCATTCAAACACTTGCCTACCCTAACAACCAAATGCAAACTGGCCCTTTGGCTTTGTTCTAACTTTCTCCATCAGAACTTCACCCCCTTCAGCTCTTCATCTGCTTAAACTGAAGTCCAATCTCTTCCTTCTCAATTAACAACTTTTCCTATGTTCTTATACTTCTTGGCTTGGTTTTTCATTTTTGTTATCACTAGGCTGAAGGACCCTATGTACAGTATTACTCTTAGGTGGTAAATAGCTGCCATTACTCCTAGAGTCCTGCTTCCTAGTACTAAACTCAGAAGTGCAGCCTGATTGTTGTATTTCCTGCAGCTCAATTAGCCTCCAAGTTCCTGTCCCATCTTAGTAGACATGCTTGTGCACAGCCAGTATATATTCTGTCTTGACCTCCCACTCATAGCCAGTAACATGTTCACTAAATGACCCTATGCCTCTACCTTCTCCCTGGACAACTACTGCTCTCCATCATAATTGGTGGGCCCTAGCCAAGCTGGACCAATCAGGCAGGATCCTTCCCCACGGAATTTCTAAGTGCACGCCTGTAGTTTGCCTTTGCCTAAGTTTCTGTGTATGTAAAGGAAGAAAGATCCAATGGCCACCATCCCAATTCCAGTCTCCTTATGTTGACCCTAAGAGTCTGAGACAGTGGTGTTAACATCATCATCTTGACTTTACTGAGGTTATTCTCAGATAAAATTCTTTACTTTGCCATCAGAAAAGTCCTAGCCTATGTCATCTCTCAGAGAACTGTCTAACAACTCCCTATGGAAAAATCTCGGCTGGGAAGCAGGGACAGATAAATGGGGTGCACCCCTACCCCCTCACCCTTCAATCCAAGAATCTCCATGCTCTATGTTTTATATAGTAGGAATTCATGCTATTTTATCTAACATATATTCTCTTGACTTTGTGTTGCTAACAACTGAAAACTCCTCCCTGTTGGCCTGCAGGGCTTCCTCATCTCAGATCCCTACTTGTTCTTATAGCTGGGTAATTGGATGCTCTGGCTTCCAGATGCATCTCTTCTCTAACTGGAAAAACCTGTCTGGTTTAGATAACTCTTGAGGTCATGTCGAACATGAAGATGCAGTGGCTGACTGCTCTGAAACCCAGATTTCTCATTATTCAGCCCACTTTCTGCCTCAGACTTGCAGTAAACCTCTGGCATTTGAAGAGTTGGTACCTAAGGTGCTAAATGGAAATGCAGTGCCTTTTTCCAACTGCTCAGATTTCCTAAAGCAAATATTACACGACTACCATTACCATTTATCTCATAATTCTGTGGTTTGACAAGCACAGTGATAAAAAGCAGCACATGATAAATTCTCTTATAATAACCTATAAAGTCTTGTTAGAATTATTTTTGTAACGATATTGTTTTACTGCATGAGATGTTTAAAAAAGGAACAACCTACTGCCTGTTTTAGAAAGTAATTTTTATATAAACATTTCCTTTTATATAAAGTTTAATGGAAGCCGTTGCTGAAAAATTAATGGGTATGAAAGAAATAGCTTTGAATGTTCTGGGGGAAGGGAAAGATGCCCTGATTCTGTTTATCTGATATTATCCTTGCAAAAGTCTATAACTAAATCGGCATTCACTGAGTGCTGCCCTAATCTAGACATCTCATTTACAGCATTTGGAATTTACCCATTAGCATTGGAAATTGGGAAAGTTCATTATAATTGGGGTTGGAGGGTTAGTTCATGCACTTCATTAACTCCTGTGCCAAAAATCTCTTCACATTAATATTGCCACCCAAGTTATTACATTTTTCTCTGAAAATTATTGGGCAATAAATGTTTGAACATAACTCACGTGATACAATAATGGAATTAATGTAAGTAGAGATGTAATGGTTTCTTTGATTAATGGATTTTTGGACAACACGGCTGACTGAGAATATAATACCTTTTAATTATAAGCAAGAATAACTTTCTCTTTCAAATATTGGTACTGCTTATACAGTTTATATCTAACTGCAGGTGAGAATTATTTATAGTTTAGATGAAAGCACAGATCTATTAAGCTAAAAGCTGAATTTTTATCCATTTTCTTACCTGTGGCCTAAATTGTTTTTCTTATCTATTTTAAAGAGCCCCACACTAATCTTGTCCCCAAGTCTTCGGCTCTCTGAATATTGTAACACAAATGTCACATGCTACTTCTGAGATGCCCGCCCTGGCCCTTTTAATTACATTTTCACATTTAAGTCATCACTCTAACTACAGATTTTATCCACATTGAGTTTTTCCTCATAGAATTTTGGCTAATTCTAAACTCTCCAATCTCATTTTCATGACTTAAAAAAAGATATTGTAAGGACTCTCTGATATTTATTGTTCCCATTATCCAAAGCATTTCACTGAAAGAAAATGGCATTTTGAATTCAGTTTTGCAGATGAGGAGTCGGCGAAACTCGGAAATAATCATCTCTTCCAAGGAACACAGGGCTCAATTGGGAAGAATTAATTAAAACTATCATGTCCTCTCTTTAGTCATTCAGCCGTGAATGTGTTTAATGACCTGGTGTCTGCCATTGGCCACAGTCCTGAAAATGCGTTAGGGGAACAGGAACATTCTCACTTTGTCAGGCTACAAGATAAAATGTTTAGGACTGCAATGAGACTGGCCTGCGTGGAAGTAGATTTAATGTAGCCATAACTGGGAACTGGGTACATTTTCCTGCCTGAGATTGGTGATCAGGCAGGAGGTGTTGGTGTTGCTCAGATTGACTACACACAACAACTAACTTAACTTGCAGTAGTGGTAGAAGAGGGCAAAATCCTCAGTTGTGAACTCCACAATCAAGTCACATGTGTGCGCACGTGCGTGCATGCACACACACACACACACACACACACAAGCACACAAATACACACACACACGCACACATGCACGGTTGTGAATATTTCTGTCTCATATCACGTCTTTGGATCTCTCCTGGATTTGGCATGATGAGCTTACACATTCCACGGTTCCTTCCCTCTGTTACAAGACAGAGGGACTAACGTTAGCCTTCCACCCCACCACCACCACCCCCCGCTCTGTATCCCAGGTTATCTAGAGAGTTTTCAAAAGGATATTGCAAGTCTAGTGGGCTTTGTGAGTAATCCTGTCTCCACTGGTCACCATGGGGTTAAGATATCCTACCTCTGGTAGCTGTGATTACAAATCACTTTGTTGCTACAGTCCTTGTTAATCTCATTGGTGTTGTTCTTTCAACATTTCTGGAGAGCGGCTCACACTTGAGACACAAAGCTACTTGACATTGAGGTGCTTCCAAGGCCAGAGGCCCTAGACTGTCCCATCATGTGAGTAAGTTAGAGGCATTCATCCTTCAAAACAAAGTCCACTGAAAATATTAAAACCATTTTCCATACCAACTGAAGACCCTTAATGTACCCATGAAAAACTTAGGAAATTAGGGATGGGAAATAATAATGATGTAAAGTAGAGCCCATTCCTCCAGGCTGCTTGTGAGATAACCAGAATATGAGAGCTCAGTTTCATTCTGCTCTTCATTTTTCTCTGAGCTGGGTCACCTCTTCCTAATTATGACAGAAAACTACTCAAGCATGGAACTATCACAGCAAGTAAAGACTGCTGTGTTTAGGGGCTGCCATTGTCCCATGAAATCTGCATGTAGAATTGATCTCTAAGCCAAGGATATTTGACCTCTACTGTACCAAGGGCTCCATTTGCAACCTCCCAAGAGCCTGAGGACAGTGCCTGATTTGCATTAATATTTACATAAATCTACATATGCATAGTTTGCAGGTTTGGACCATGAGTTGATTATGTCTTTTTGTTTGCTCTGAAAGTTTTGAATTGAAGGTAAAGGTGAAGTTATAACTATTCAAAAGCAGAAGCCATTTGTTGTACCCCAGGAAATTTCTTTTAAGAGTTTCTTCCTGAATATGTCTTTTTCATATGAGAATCTTAGCTAAAACTCAAACTTTTTTGGAACTGTAGAGCACTTTAGGGGCAACTATGGTCAATCTTCTATCTTTTGTTTCCCAGGGTCACCATGGAATGACAACCTAGCAATTAAGTGGTAAATATTCTCCCATAGATATTATTACAGACTGGGTTCTTATTCTCCAACTAAGACCTTATAATAGATCGCCTTAAACAATTGGAGAAAAAAATAAGAGATACTTTTGGTCACCAGTCCATCTCTATGACTCAGACGTGGAGGTCAGCCCTGCATCTTCGTTCTGCCAGCCTCCCCGCATTCTACATCACTCCACACAGCCACTATGAGGAGAGCATTGCTCTGCCTTTGCATCTCTGTGGCAAAGACACAGAGCTTAGACCATAGCAATTAAAATACAGGCTTTACTGTCCTACAAGGATAGGTTTGAATTCTAATATTATCATTTTGCATTAGATGAATCATGTTTGCTAAACTGCTTAAATTCTTTATGCTTTGGTTATCTGATTTGTAAATATGACTTAATGACACTGACTCCAAACAACAGATGAAAAGATTAAATATGTTATTATTGGTAGGGTGTCATCTCTGTTACCGTTATTATTTTGTTTTTTAAAAAGTCTAACACTTATGCAGAATTAGTTCTATCTGGATTCTGAGAATACTATGTATCCCACTGGTCAAAATATTTTTTGGAAATCTTTGTCTCACCCATAGTTGCAACAATTTTCTTGACTATATTCAATAACCTTAACTCTGTTAAGGTTCATTTTTTTTTTAAGAATTTTTTATTTTATTTATTTATTTTTTTCTTGTTTCAGAACCTTTGTTTGTTTATTCACTCATTTTTATGGCTGGCTCAGCCCACCCTGAGGGCAGGGCTGGCGCAGCATGTGGTGCCAGGGATCGAACTGCAGTCCCTGAAGCCGCCCAAGCTTTCCCAAGCAGGCGCTTTAGACCACTGAGCCATCCCGCTGGGCCCCAAGGTTCATTTTTAAAGGACTTAGATGAAATTTTCATAGCACAACATGGTACAGATGTATACAATATGACCTCGCTTTTTCATACTTTAGCAACTCTCCTTTCCATTTCTCTGAATACGAAGTAGAATCCATTATCATTTGTCTTTAGGATCAGAGTTGGTAACTTCCTTCATATTAATGTGCCTGCTGCATGTTATCCTTTAGGTTCAGTTATTGGATCCATTATTGTGCGTTGAAGTTAAACTTTTCCAAATGATTTTCACACACGCTTTTGTTTGAACTAACTAGGAACTATCAGATAAATTCCTTTATCATTAGCTAATAGGACTCGATATGTAAATGGAAGAACCAGGGTTTTTCCATGATATTCCAGAACTCCTAAGGAGACATATTCAAATTAGACCCTGAATGAACCCTGGGTTACATTGTCCAATGTAAACTTTAGGCAGAGTGGATTCCCGAGATTTTCTAGAAATACATACCAAGAAAGATGAAGATTCCAAACTACAGGTGTAGAAGTTTCTGTATGCATAGAAATAGGTAAAAAATAACACACTCATTAAACTACCCATGTTCTACAGTGAGCTGGTTTCCTTCACTACTAAAGCATTTCTCCCACCACATGATGATAGTAAAGCATGCCAAATGAATGAAAAAATTAATCAGGATCCCTTGCAAACAGTTGACATTATAAATGGCATATCTAAATTCTAAAGATCTGCTTTTTTGTAGGGTTTTCTAAAAAGTGAAAAATCACTGAGTTTCCATAGGTGGTATACCAGTCAGGGTTTCATTAGAAGAGCAAACATAACACTAGATATACAAATATATAAGAACTTACAAGATTGCTGTTTGACAGTCTGTCATCTGCCTTATGACAGATGCCTTCTACATGCTGGAGACTGAAGGATTTAGTCCAAGGTCTGGAGCTCACTCCAGTGTTCCATACAAGTCCATATCAGGAGGCCAAGGAGTCTGGAACAAAAGGCTATATCAGGAGGCTGATGAGTTTATACCAGAAGGCCAATGGATCCAAGGCAGAGGCTGAATAGTCAGCACTAAAATCCAGGAGATGACATCCAACCTAACCATGAAGACAGGAGCTCCTCCAAGAAAATGGAATGCTCCATCTTTCCTCAATTCCCTTTTGTATCCTTTAAATGATGAATTACTCTAGGTTCAGGCCGCCATACTTAGGTAGGTCCTCCATATCCAAGATGTAGAATTGCCGAGCTGATTTAGATAAGTTTTTACTTCTGAAATTGACACAATATATCAATCACTAGAGCTGATATCTGAACCACCTTCTGTGGCTATGATGTTCAGATATTTGTTTCGAAATAGAGAAGAATTGGTAATCACAATAAAAAGAAAAAGATTCACAGGACAATACATCCAATGTCACTGTGAAGAAAGTGACTGGTATTGAGATTAATGTGAATATAAGCATCAGAGAGGCAGCTAACTTTCTAAGGCCTTCATTTGGTATAAACCACTGTACTACTGAATAATTTCTTTATAAGTTTCGTCAATAACTAATCACAAATACAAATAACACAGTTTAAATCTACTCCTCTTGTGTTTATGGTAGATGAATCAGTAAAACTTGCTCCTACATGAAGAAAACATTCAATATATGACATGGTTGAACCGGTAACCATCATCTATGGAAGTTGTTTGTAGATCATCATCACATTACTTTTCAACCTCTGTCTTTCAGAAATAAACACTTCAGCACTATTACACCTTTTTTCTTGAATTTATTTTCTATTCAAGTCACTTGACTCTTTACTGAACTAAATGACCAGACCTTCAGATGGCTAGAAATAACATGTTACAAGATACTCCTTCTAAGGGCCAAAAGATTTGTGTGTGTGTGTGTGTGTGTGTGTGTGTGTGTGTGTGTGTGTGTGTGTGTGATATGTATGCTGCTTTAAAACTTCTTTTGGCAAATAAACATTTGTTCCACTTTCTCTGCCAGGAAAATTCTTTCCTTTGCTAAGTGGAACAACATGAAGAAAGGCATAGGCAAGGACGCAAGGGTTGACAGACACTTGTCAGAGAAGGAGACTCTATGGGAACCTCTAATGATGGGCCAGGGGCTGGACCTGGAGGATCCAGGGTGGACCTGGTGGTCCTATAACCGAAAACATCTTTTTTCACCTCTGTTTCAGTTCTTTGTGCATAAAATTCAGATGAAAATTTCTCATTTCACTAAGCTTGTATCTCTATCTGGAGGAATGAAGTACTGGAAACTTTCAAAGAAGAACACAACATAGTTCAGTTGGCTGCTCTATCACCCTACTTTCTTGAATGCCCTCAGTTAAATAATATTTATCCTTTATCTACAGCAGGACAAGAACATTTCCAAGAAATTTCAACATCTGACCACTTCCTGCATGGCCAAACATGCACAGAAATGCTGTAAAATTCCCTTCTCTAGGTTTCCAGTGTCAAAAAAAAAAAAAAAAAATATATATATATATATATATATATATGTGTGTGTGTGTGTGTGTGTGTGTGT
Source organism: Myocastor coypus (assembly GCA_004027025.1). Classification (NCBI taxonomy): domain Eukaryota; kingdom Metazoa; phylum Chordata; class Mammalia; order Rodentia; family Myocastoridae; genus Myocastor; species Myocastor coypus. Next base: position 18,227 of record PVJA010036482.1, read on the forward strand.
GTGTGTGTGTGTCAATATATTGTCCAATGAAATACATGGTTCTGTTTGTACTTTCTTCAAGTGTTTGTATCTTTTTTTGGGAATGTTGAAGGTTGACTAGAGTGTGTATCAATCCCTACATTGTTCTTTCCTGGCCCATGGGGGTCTTCTTCTGTTTGAATGACAAGACCCCCTCCTACCTCCTACCTCAGTCCCTTATACTTTATCAAATATCTTTGTTTCACTCATAATTTTCTTCATTTTGTTCATTTCAAGGAGCTTTCATAAAAATATCTAGATCTGTTATAGTTCAGGTTTGCAAGAGATTTAATACAGGATACATAATTAGTAAGATTACTTTATATTTACCCTAAAAGTCAAATGCAGCGGGTTACAAGAGACCTGTCCACACTAGAGGCCCAAAGAATCTAGCTGAGGGCATGGATCCTACTGCAATGGCCTGCATGTGTACAGCCAGCAGCCTAGAGCCCACAGCAATGTCTCATGCAAGTCTGTATCAGAGATCTGCACCAGAGGGCCTGAAGGCCAGAGATGAAAGTCAGAAAGTCTGTGCCAGCAGGGGGAAGGATCTGTGCCAAAATCCTAAGGGATCTGCACTGGGGCCAGGAAGCCATGCCTAAGGCAAAGACCAGAGCTCTCTCAAAGAGAACAGTAGCCATTCCTGGTGACAGTAAAAACTAATCTCCTCCAAGGACAAGAACAGCCAAGTACACATCAGGAAAACCAGCCATGGCCAACTTATCCAGGAAAATCAGCAGCATGACCCTTCCCCTCCCATTCTCCTTTGATGCCAGCTCAGCAGCAATCCTCAGGTGCGTCTTCATGCCAGAAGCTCACTGACTCAGCTCAGCTCAGTGCTCCAAGTTGACCTGTACCTAATGCACCTCCTGTTCTAAGTAGGCCTGATAAGAAGAGAAAAGAAGTACCTAAGTGTATGAAAAACAATTGCAGAATACTATTGTCTCTATTCTTATTTTCAGAGACTGAAGAATTGTGACTCTGGAATAGAATCCATGAGGGACTATGTATGCCAATGCAATGCAAAGGGAGCAATATCTAGTGAGGCCCTCATTGACATCTTCTACTTTCACCATCGTTATTTGCTTGTCTGACTTACTAATAAAAAATCTTTCTAACCCACTCCAAGCTTCCTCCCAATTCCCATAAAACAAGCACAATAATCTTTTAAAGTATAAATCAGATTACATCACTCTCTTGTCAAAGTAGCCAGTGCCTTACGGTTACACGTGAGGAAAATGAAATCAGCTGGCTTCCAGAAGTGCGCTTGCTTCTCTGGGCTCTGCCCCTCTGCTGCCCGCCTCTCTGCTTCCGTGGCTGAGGTCTCCACCCGCACACTGCACTCACACACAGCACAGCTTTATGCTGCTCGCCTTTTTCCTTAGAGGCTCATATACAATCTTAGAAATTCTTTGTCCACCTTTGGAGACCATAAATTTTCTTGGTCCTATTTGTTACCATATGCCCCACAAATGAAACTATGCATGGCATGTAATCAGCACCCAGTAGACATTTGCCAGATAAATGAAAGAACTGTTTTTTTAAGAATTTTAGTGTTATTTTTTCTTTAAGTTTATTTGCACATTTTAAGTAGACATAATGGTCATATTTAACATGGGAAAATTTTAAATCATTTATTTATGTTGTATGTATGTATGTAGGTATGTAGGCAGGTAGGTAGATAGATAGGTAGGTATTTGGTACAGGCTCTTGCAATGCAGCTCTGACTTGGAAGTCACCCTGTCTCAGCCTCAGCAGCACTGTAATTACGGGCATGCCCCCCGCATGCCTGGTTTTAATGACTGGAATAGCATGCCCAGGGTTCAGGGGCCAGCACAAAATGCAGTACAGGGGATCGAACCTGGTTTCTTGCACTTGCCAGACAGGTGCTTAGACCACCAAGTTATCTCCCCAACCTTAACATAGGGAGTTTGATTAAGAACATGATATATTTGGATACTTCTTTTTTTCTAGTCCTCTCTTGTCCCCTACAATACCTGTTCCTTTCCCTACTAAAAAGTTTTGCTTCCATTTTATTCTCTTCTTTTTCATTTTTCTTCCCTTTCTCCCCCCCCCCCATACTACAGCAATATATGGATGCCCATGTTTATAGCAGCATAGCTAAATCTTGGAAACAATCCTAATGCACATCAACTAAGGAATAGATAAAGATGTGTTTTGTCTTTATACAATGAAGCATTACTCTGCCATAAGGAAGGATAAACTTTGCTAGGTAAATGCATGCAACTTGAGTCCATACTGCTAGGTGAAATAAATCAAACTCACATGTGTAAGTACTACACTGTCTCCCTGAAATGAGAAACTAGAAAAGTAAATAAGGAAATCATTCTTATATATGCTCAATCAGTTTCTTAAAGTTTGATATTAGTCTTTAGAAGTTTAAATAATTCACAAAGAATATTGTTCTATTTTTTATTAATGAAGACTTATTGTAAAATTAAATACTTTTGAATCATCTTCCTAGGAAAGCTGTTAACAGCTACTTTATGAAGAATTTCTGCGCTACTTTATGAGTGTCCCCACCAAGGCAGAGGTCCACTGAGCTTCCATGTAACTCCCATCCACTCATCCAGCAACTTTTCCCTAACATTTGACACAAGTGAAAACTGAGGTATAGGGGCCTGGCGGGATGGCTCAGTGGTCTAAAGCGCCTGCTTGGGGAAGCTTGGGTGGCTTCAGGGACCGCGGTTCGACCCCCGGCACCACATGCTGAGCCAGCCCTGCCCTTGGGGCAGTCTGAGCCGGCCATAAAAAATGAGTGAATAAACAAAGAAAGGTTATGAAACAAGAAAAAA
>PVJA010036483.1:0-21061 GCA_004027025.1 Myocastor coypus
GGGAGAGAGAGAGAGAGAGAGAGAGAGAGAGAGAGAGAGAGAGAGAGAGAGAGAGCACGCCTGGAATCCCAGCACTTGGGAGGCTGAGGCAGAAGGATCAGTGCAAGTTCAAGACCAGCCTGGGCTACAAAAGTGAGCTCAAGGCCAGCCTGAACCGCATAGTGAGACCCTGTCTCAAATAGACAAAAAATAATAAAATAAGATAAAAATTTAGTCTCTGCCAAACCTGGATCTGATCATGTTAACTGAAATAAGCGAGACACAGAAATTTACATAGCCCATGGCTTCTCGTAGACAAGAAACCCAAGATATAAAGAAAGAACAGACAAAAGCTAGCTAATAGGAAGCAGGGAGGTGTTCGTCAAACAGGCAGGGGACCAGAAAATACTGATACACTGAACAGGATGAGGTCAGCCGTGGCCCCTGCAGAGGTGGCTTGGAGTTCAGAGCCCAGCCCGTGACAGCCACCAGGGTTGGCTCCTGTCTGCCCTCTGGTGGAGGTCGGCTGCAAGACACCGTGTGCGCTGGGGCACACCACTCGCACCTTTCTCACGCTCCGAAACCATTATTCATGTTTTATTAGCTAGCCTGGAAACCCTTGGGCTCCACCTCAGCTGGATGGCCCCGGGTGAGACTTGTGACTCACCAGGAACCCCCATGGGTGGCGCCTTCTCCCTCATGTGGCATGCTTGGACAGTTCTGGGAAGAGTCACAGCCCAGCACGCATGCGTGACACAGATGCACACAGAGGTGTGTGCAGGGCTGGCAGCCGCGTGCGCACCCGAGTGGCTCAAAGGATTTTTTTTTTTTTTTGTCTTTTTAAGACAGGGTCCCACTACGCAGTTCAGGCTGGCCTTGAGCTCACTTTTGTAGCCCAGGCTGGTCTCGAACTCACATAGATCCTCCTGCCTCAGCCTCCCAAGTGCTGGGATTACAGATGTGCGCCACCACACCAGGCAGCTCAAAGGCTTTAAGCCCAGGCTTAGCACGTGCGTGTGAGGCCCTCTGTCCCACCCGAGTACTAGGGCAGAGGAGAGAGAAAATGAGCAGAATCGAGGAAAATGAACCCCGCTGGCTGGGCGCATTCTCCAGCAGGCTTATCCCGGGGTCAGGAAAGGAAAATAGGCAAAGGAGTAAGTAGTGAAGCCAGGCGTGGAGGCGCGTTCCTGCAGTCTCCACACGCTGGAGGCTGAGGCAGGGGAACCCAAGGCTCCTGTAATCCAGGGCAGCCTGGGCTACATACCTGTAGCCATATAAAAAAAAAAAAAAAAAAAAAAAGGCTGGTGTGCACATGTAGTTCCAAGGCTTGGGAGGCTGGGGCAGGAGGATTCCTGGGAACCTGAAGCCACTGTGGGCTGCAGAGTGAGTTCAAGTCCAGCCTTGTAGTTCATAGCAGGACCCTATCTCAACCCAGATCAAAATAATTTTTCAAAAATCTATATATAGGGCTGGGGAGATAGCTCAGGGGCACAAGTGCCTGCCAGGGTCCTGAATTCCATCTCAAGTTCTGGAAAATAAAACAATCCTGTATACAGCTGGGCATGGTGGCGCATGCCTGGAATCCCAGCAGTTGGGAGGCTGAAGCAGGAGGATCAGTGCAAGTTCAAGACCAGCCAGAGCTACAAAAGTGAGCTCAAGGCCAGCTTGAACTGCAGTGAGACGTCTCAAAAAGGACACACACACACACACACACACACACACACACACACACACAAACCCCTATATACATAATAAAGTGAAAAGGGCTGGGGCAAGATAGCTTAGTGGTCTAAAGCACCTGCTTAGGCAAGCTTAGGCAACTGCAAGGACTGTGGTTTGATCCCTGGCACTGCATGCTGTGCCAGTCCCATCCCCAGAGCAGGCTGAGCTGGCCATAAATAAATAAATAAATAAAGTTTAAAAAATTAGAAAAAAAAAAAAAGTTGGGGGGGTCCCGGTGGGATGGCTCAGTGGTCTAAAATGCCTGCTTGGGAAAGCCTGGGCAGCTTCAGGGACCGCGGTTCGATCCCCGGCACCACATGCTGCACCAGCCCTGCCCTTGGGGCGGGCTGAGCCAGCCATAAAAATGAGTGAACAAAGGTTCTGAAACAAGAAAAAAATAAATAAATAAAATTTTAAAAAGGTGGGGGGCAGGGAGATAGCTCAGTGGCACAAGTGCCTGCCTGGTAAGTGAAAGGCCATGAGCTCAAACCTTGGTCCCACAAAAAAAAAAAAAAAGTGAGCTCAAGGCCAGCTGAGACCCTGTCTCAAAAAGACAAGAAGACAAACAACCCAAAACAAAAAACTTCTATATATAATAAAGTGAAAAGGGCCGGGCAGACAGCTCAGTGGAATAAGTGCTTCCCTGGCAAGCAAGGTCCTGAGTTCAATCCCTGGTACCATAAAAACAAATAATAAAGTGAAAAGTAAATTTGATCTTGGGTATGTGGCCAGACACCTGACAGCAATGTCCAGGCAGCCAGGGCATATTTTCTGGAGGAACTTTCCTGAGCAGTCTGCCCAGAACCTCACCCCGTGGACTGGCATTTGGCCTCTGCTGGCTCCCTGGTGCCGGAGCAGTTCCTCCTGGTCTCCCTGGAAGAGTTCACTGCGGCAGGCCAGGTTCCCAGGCAGCCAGGCCTCTGCTTGTGTGTGGGTCATGGAACTGTCTTACCTACTAGTTTTGTCTCGTTTTGGAGAACTGGGGACTGAACTCAGGGTCTTCCCCCTCAGCCTTTTTTTTTTGGTGGTAACAGGGATCACATTCAGGACCTTGTGCTTGTCAGGCAAGCACTTATTCCACTGAGCTATCTCCCTAGGCCTCAGCCATCCCATCTTTTTATATTTCAGACAGGGTACATTGCCTGGACTAGGCTTGGACTTGCAGTCCTCCTGCCTCTGTCTCCCAGAGTGTAGCCATTACAGACTCGTGATGCCACACACAGCTTCACCCACAGATCCAAGGAGAGGTCTTGGGGGCCTTTTCTCCAACTGGGCTGAGGATAGGAACAAATTAGATCCAGTCTCAGAAATACAGCACAGCAGGTATCCCAAGAGCTCAGCTCTGGGCATGACTGGGGACTCAGTAAATGTCCTAAGACGCCCTCTGTGGCCTGGGCATGTGCCTTAGTAGTGGAGTCTCTACCTCAGATGCACAAGGCTCTGGGGTTCCATTCAGAAAAAAGTAGCAGAGTACGCCTACAACCCTACTTGTAATCTCAGCGCTCAGGAGGCTGAGGCAGGAGGAAGGCCATGAATCTGAAGTCAGCCTGGGCTACAGTGAGACCCTGTCTGCAAAGGAAGGGAGGGAAGGCAGAAGGCAGAAAGACCCCTGAACTTAATGCTTAAAGTCACACGCCCCACACACACTCAGTTCATTTCAGCCATCAGATGGAGGTGGGTGGCATCCAGGCACAATCCCAGGTGGCTTAGGTGGCTTGGGAGGGTGTCAGCGTCTTGCTGTACAAGCTGGGCCAGGAGCCCTGGTGAGGCCTCCTGCTGCTGCCTTAAGGCCTGAACTTTGCCCGCCCAGGCATGTCAGGGCCCCGCCAGCCAGCTGTCCCAGGCAGGATCCCAGAGCACCTGACCTGTGAGTCACCCTGTCCACAGGCACTTCTCCCCAACTGTGACATGCAGGTTTGAGTAGGGCCAGATCCTACAGGCCCCAGACCGAGTGTGGCAGGAAGCAAGAGGAGCCGGGTCCAGGCCAGACCACCCCAGGACGTCGCACGAGCCAGGTCCTACAGCGAACTCCTAGAGACAGGAGCCAGGCATCTGAGGAGGCGCTTGGCACCTGTAGGGTGACCTCACCAGGGCTCCCTGCCCCTTGGCTTCTCTGCCTGCTCCTGGCAGCTCAGAGCCGCAAGCACTGGACCACTGGAGAAAGCCTTCCCAAGGGAGGCTGGGCCTGCAGGGGAGGTGATGCAAAGCCAGGCTGCTCACAGCCATCTATTCATTGAGTACTGTGTTTATTGAACACTCACGCAGCCCCCAGCACCTGAGGGCACAGAGGCCACTCTGCCGCAGCCCTGCCCATCACGGCCTGGCTGGGGCCTCGCCCTATTGTCGTGGCACCAATGCCTTTTCCCATATCCTGCTTCCCAGTACAGGGTTCAAGGTGTCACACTGTGTGGCTCTGGCTGACTCACCGACTGTCCCTTCCCCATTAGCCTGTCCCGTCTCCCCAGGTGTCCTGGTCTCCAGCACAGCCTGGACAACAGGAGCCCTCTGGCCTTCCCAAGTGTTCAGCAAATCCCCAGGCAACGACAGAACATGACTGCCAAGGAACCAAGAGTGTCCCCTCTCTCTGGGACACCCCTGTGGGCCTGTCTATCTGCATGGCTTCTGCCAGGAAGAAATGTCTCAGGAGCAAGTCGCTTCCAGGGTCCAGCTGGCTCTCATCTCTGAAGGAGAAAGAGGCTCTCTAGTCGGCTGTCCTGTGTCACCCTCTCTGTCCTCCCGAGTAACGGCTCCTTTGGAGCCACAGGACAGCTCATTCTTGTCCCCAAGACCACCTGGCGTTGGTGTTGCACTAATGCCTGGGCAGCTAGATTGCTCCCCAGACCCCCTGGAGAGTCCTTGGGGCTCCTTGCACCCAAACTGGCACAGGTAGCCTGGGGCTGGCGGTCAGGGTTCCAGGCCTGCGGCCTACGTGCTCCTTGTACCCTGTAATCCTGGCAGTTTACAAAGCCCCTCGGGCCATGGCTACTGGGTGCCCCAGGGTTCCCACGCCCAGCCGGGCAGGAAGTAGGCCTGAGCAGAGCTGGAAGGGCAGTGCCAGTCAGAGCGGATGGCAGCACCTGGCCAGGTGAGCTGCTTGGCCTGGTGCCAGTGGTAGGACAGGTGTGTCACTCATAGCACAGGCACTTGGGGCTGGCCCAGCCCCACAGCCACCTCCCGTGGGCCAGGATTGGGGTTTCTTGGGCTCCCGCAGCCCCTTTTCCTGTCCAGATTCACAGAGAAGCAGGGCAGCACCCCTCATTTCCTCCATTTGAGCCCTCCAGGTCTTCAGTCTGCCACCGGGGTCGCAGACACTGGACTGGTCCACTGTGGGGGAAAGGCGGCTGCCTCTAAGAGCACGGTGTGTCAGGCTGCTTGCGATCAGCTGGCTCTGTGGTCCCACCAAGAGGCCACCACGGCCTCCAGAGGCCAGGGCTGGGCGGTTCTGGCGGGGAGCATGCGGGTGCAGGCGAGGAGGGAGCCGGCGGCGAGGGCGCGGGCGGCGAAGGCGGTTGGGCATCTGCGGTGGTGCAGAAGGACCTCCGCCGCAGATGCTCCAGTAGGCGCGCACTCACAGCGGGCTCCAGGACGCCACAAGTGGGCAGCTCCTGCGCCAGGCGCGCAATGCAGGCACGGTAGCCCTCTTGGTAGCTGTCCGTGGGCGCTGCGGGAGGAAAGTGGTGTGAGGGGCGGCAGGGGGTGAGGGCTGGGAGGAAAGGCAGGGGTGGGCCAGGTGTGGCGTCACTCACCGGGCGCAGCGGCGAGGCAGGGGGAGGCCGGCAGCTCCTGCAGGAAGTGCACAGTCATTTCCAGGATGTCTGCCTTTTCCAGCTTGGAGTGGCTGGAGTTCTGAGTCGGGCCACGCAGGAAAACAGAGATAGAGTGTCGCTATGGAGTCCAGGGTGGCCCTGAACTCACTGTGTGGCCAGGCTCGCCTGGAGTTTAGAACTTGCGGGCTGGGGTAACAGCGGCGCGCCACCACAGCCGGCTTAAGCCCCGCGCACTGCGAGTTTGAGGCTCCGCGCGCCAGGTCCGCTTCCGCGTAGGGGTCCTTTGGGTTCGGCCTTGGGGACTGCGCGCGCCCCCTCCGCGTCCCACGGGCGCGGCCCCGGCACTCACCTCCTTGCCCAGCAGCGGCAGGATGAGCCCCTTGAGCTGGCTCAGGCTGTCGTTGATGCGCGCGCGACGGCGCTTCTCCAGCAGCGGCTTCAGGTTCTGCGGCGCAAGGGGGGGGGGGCGCAGAAGCCACGGTTAGAGCTGTCGCGACCCGAGACCCGCCCGCCCGCCCTATGCCAGCTGGGCTCCTACCTTGCGCAGCTCGGCTGCGTCCCCTTCCCTGCGAGGCAGCCCCATGCTCCGCCGGAAACTGGCTCTAGACAAGGGAGCTACGCCTGACCAGCCCGCGCGCAGACAGGGCGGAAGAGGGCGGAGCGCGCGAAGACCGCGGCCGCAGCCGGGCTTTAAGGAGGAGGATTCGCCCGCCCCGCCCCGCCCCGTCTTTGTTCCTAAGCAGGGTGAGGTTAGAGAGAGGGCCCTTGCTGTCCCCGGGGAACTCGCTGCCGCTTTCGTGTCCCATCTGTGGCCGGGGCGCGGGACACGTGGGGCCGTTGGAACCATCGCTGCGCCGATCCAGAGGTGAGGAATGGGAGTGGGGGCCTGCGGCCCTCATCCCTGACTGGTCTTCCTTCTGTCCCCACGTGGGGCTCAGCGAGTCTCTGAGCCCCACTTGAGACACACAGGGAACCCCGAGGCTGCAGCGGCACCGCTGGACCTCAGTCCCAGCCAGACCCCACGAAAGTCAAAAGGGTAAGAAACGAGGACCACCAGCTGCACCGAGCTGAGCGGGGGAACTGAGCCCCAGAGGGCACGTCTGGGGTGCGCCCTCCTCCCCGGAAACTGGCGAAGTGCCTGGAACCCGAGGCTCTAAACACCCGGAGGCTTCCTCCTGGGCGGCCACCGAGGTCGGTAACCACCTGGTCTCCCCCACCCTTGGGAAAACTGAGCCCCAAAGAAGAACCAACCCAGGGATCCTTGGAGTTCATTTTCGTTTCTATTGCCTTGGGCTCTAATTTGCACCTGCAGAGCAGCCGGAGCTCACGTGATTAGAGCGCGGGGCGGGCCTGGGTGTCCCCATCGTCCCCACCCGGCCCAGCGAACGGCCCCCTCCTGACCCCCACCCCGGCACGCCTCCGCGACGCCCGGCCGTTGCTGCCATAAACTGGCAAGCGTCCTCCGCCCATCTGCTGCGGGCTCCTGGCCCCTGACCGGCTGGCAGGACAACGGCTGGCAGTCCCACACTCGGGACTGCGGGGCGTCAGGCGGGACCCACCGAGCAGGAGCAAGGAAGAGGCGCTTTGGGGCGGGACCAGGCGCTGTCCAGGGTGCTGGTCGGGCCCCTCCTTTCCGCCCCCAGCCCCGCGTCTGTCTCGCGCAAAGCGTCCCTGACGACCCCTTGAGGGCTTGCAGCCTGGGATGGAGCTCAACCCCCCCCACACACACACACCTGTCTGTGGCATCCAGGAGGCCATGGCCACTACCTGTGCTGCACCCTGCACACTGAGCTCAGGGCCCTCACCTCCATGAGCCGTGTGATCGTGAGAAGGTATTTGAAAATAAGATAGGGGCCCGGCGGGATGGCTCAGTGGTCTAAAGCCCCTGCTTGGGGAAGCTTGGGCGGCTTCAGGGACCTCAGTTCGATCCCCGGCACCACATGCTGCGCCAGTTCTGCCCTCAGGGTGAGCTGAGCCAGCCATAAAAATGAGTGAATAAACAAACAAAGGTTCTGAAACAAGAATAAAAATAATAAATAAAAAAATTCTTTAAAAAAAAGAAAATAAGCCGGGCATGGTGGCTCACGCCTGTAATCTCAGCACTCGGGAGGCTGAGGCAGGAGGATTGGTGCGAGTTCGAGACCAGCCTGGGCTACAAAAGTGAGCTCAAGGCCAGCCTCAACTGCATAGCGAGACCCTGTCTCAAAAAGACAAAAAAAAAAAATAAATAAATAAAATAAAATAAATAAAATAAGATAAAATAAAATAAAGGAGGAGGAAGAGGAGAAGAAGAAGGAGAGGAGGAAGAAGAGGAGGAGAAGGAAGAGGAGAGGGGCATTCTACAAACGCATCTGAGTGGGGCTTGGGGGTGCCCAGATCCTCTCTTCCTGCCGTGGTGAGGCCAGCATGGCATGGCCATGATCTGGGTCCTCCCACGTTATGAATTATCCTGTAAGAACTCAAAAGAGAACTTCGTATATCGGCTCACACACATACATATAGCCAAGTCCTACGCCTGGGTCACTCTGTTCTGTTACTGCCTGGACACCCTCATCCTGACAGACAGATGCCAGCTCAGGAGGGAAAGGGCCAGGTGTCCAGTTCCTTCTGGAACACTCCCCACCCCCGCCCCAGGCCTGCTACGAGAGCCTGAGGATGCAGGAGCAGAGGAGCAAACTTTCCCTGCAGACTGGGTGACGCCTGATTTTGAGCTCTTCTCCACTGCTGTCCCACTGCTGTGAAGGATTTGGACTGCTGTTCTGGGGACTGGGTAGTTACCAGGAAGGAGGAGTTGCTTAGAATCAGGGCAACGACCTTAGAGATGTGCATCTATTCACAGCACTCTGGGAGAGTGGCAAGTGTGAACCCAGCCTGGGCAACCTGGCAGTTTATCAAGACCTTGTCTTAAAATTCAAAAATAAGGGGCCAGCGAGATAGCTCTGTGGCACAAGTACCTGCCCAGCAAGTGCAAGGTCATGAGTTCGAACCCTGGTCCCACACACACAAAAAAAATTCAAAAATAAAACAGGCCTGGGGGGATGGGGAAATAGCTCAGTAAAATAAGCACTTGCCTGGCAAACACAGGGTCCTGAGTTCAATCCCCAGTACCGCCAAAATAAAATAAAATAAAATAAAATTGGCCTGGGGATAAAGCTTGGGACCAAAGCTTTGAGTCCAATCTCCAGCCCAATAAAACAAAAAACTCCCATACCTCATTTCCTCTTGCTGTAAAATAGAGATGAGAGCTTTGGGGGGGGGGGGTAAACATGCAGGGGAAACGTGCCACCGTGCCACCATTCCCGTTCAATGGCTGCTTCGGAGAGGAGCGCTTCAGGGTTCCCAGCAGCGAATCCAGTGGATCCAATAGACAAGGGAGAACCCTGAGAGGGCAGCGAGGCTTGGCAGAGCACCTGTCTCAGCCTGAGGAGTTGGCATCCAGAACCTGCAGAGAGAAAAACCAAGTTGGATCAAGGCCCAGCAGCCAGGCGCAAACCCACTGGACCGTGCAGAGCACAGTGGCGGGTTTAGAGGGTAGCTGGGAGTTCCACAGGCCGCGGTGCACGGCGCCACCAAGTGGCGGCCCCGGGGAATGGTATCCGAGACAGTATTCCCAGGACTTGGGAAAGGAAGTAACTGCGCGTTACAGAGTGGCCTGCGCCGCCCCGTGCCAACACCGCGGGGGAGCTGGTACGACAGCTAGACGGAGCTGAGCTCTTGCGGGACCTCGCGTGGGTGGCGTGGGCTGGCAGGCAGGGAGAAGGCTATTTCAAGGTCACGGAAAGCCCTCTGCGCTCCCATGGCTCCTGCTTCCAACGGCTCTTGCCCAGCAGGCCTGGCTCCTGGTTCCCACCACTAGCTTTCAGCAGTGCCGGAGGGCGGCTCCGCACTCTGGAGCTCATTCGTGTGCGCGCCTGTGCCTTGCCTTCCTGTGTCCCTGCTCGGAGTCGGGGTGTCCTCTCTGGTTTTGACGCCTCTTTGCTGGCCCCAACCCGCACCTCCCTCTGCGCGGGACGTAGCACCCCCAAGCCTATGGTTGAGTCCCACAGTCTGGGCCCTGGGCCGCGGGCAACTGCAGTCTTTGCGCCTAGGCCCATCGGGCTGATTGCACCAGGCACTCCCTTCTTCCTCCCTACTTTCTCCGTCCTGGGGACTGGAGGCAGGCAGCACTGGGTCTCGAGTGGCCCTCCGGTCTTGCCCCTATCCCGGCTTTCGTCTTAGAAGTTCTTGCCCGCCAAATACCCCTATGACCACTCAACAGCTCCAGGGGCCACCAGCGTGGACAAATCGCATCCTGCCATCCCGTTTTGCTGTTATGACAACATTTGTCCCTTGGGCATTACCATCGTTGTTTGCTGGCCTGTGCCCCCAGAACAGCTCATAGTGGCGCTTGGGAGGACGGTGGAAGGGACGCTGGACCCTGGGCAACTGTCAAATACTAACCCAGTTTTGTTTAGTTTTTTCGTGGGGGCGGATTAGGAAGACACACCCGATGTCCCTGCCGCTGCCGCCTGAAGGCGGCGTGGCGGCCGGGGCGGGGCTGGAAGGCGGTGCGGAGGGCGGGCCCCAGGTTTAAGCGGGGCGCGCTTGGGGTCCCCGCCCCAGAGCGCGGCGGAGGCGGAGCGGAGAGCGAGGCAGCGGGAGTGGAGCCGGGCTGCACCCGCTCCGCCTCTGATCAGTGAAGCCCCGACGGCCGAAGGCTCCGAGGGCTACCCAGATGGCGCTCCGCGAGGCGCACTGAGGCCGAGCAGGGGGCGCGGCGCCGCGGGCGGCACCATGGCCCTGGAGCAGGCGCTGCAGGCAGCGCGGCAGGGCGAGCTGGACGTGCTGAGGTCTCTGAAGGCCGCCGGTCTGCTGCATCCCTCGCTGCGAGACCCGCTGGACGCGCTGCCCGTGCACCACGCGGCCCGCGCCGGTAAGCTGCACTGTCTGCGTTTCCTAGTGGAGGACGCAGGGCTGCCCGCCACGGCCCGCGCGCGCAACGGCGCCACGCCGGCTCACGACGCTGCTGCCACTGGCCACCTCGCTTGCCTGCAGTGGCTGCTGTCCCAGGGCGGCTGTGGAGTGCAGGTAAATCGATTCCACTCTCAGGTGCCCTGGGGCTTCCTCCCCAGGAGACCCTGGTAGCTCCGGAGTGGTGGGTGGGGCTTTGGGTAGTGTGGGCTCCGCGAACTTTGCGGCAGATACCTCCTGGCTGTTCCTGGAGGAGCGCCTGAGTGACTAGGGGAGCCAATAGCAGCAGGCTTCATGGGGCTTAGAGGTCCTAGGAGGAGCACAGGCTCACACTGCGTCCCAGGGTGAGGGTGAAATCAAAGCCCACTCCCTCCTATCTGGTGTGGAAGTTGGTTGGGCAAACACCACAGCCCAGCTTGGCCACAGTGCGCATGCGTCTAAGCCAGAGTGGGGGGGTGCCAGTGGACCTAGGTGGACTCCAGAACGACGTCATTTTGTTGGGTCTCCCACCTCTCAGTCGCTCCCCCCCCCCAGCCTGACTGACTCTTCTGGGTGCTAAATACCAGCAGGTCACTCAGAAGTGACCTCTCAGGGCAGCCTTGCCTGGTAAGGAGGCAGCCAGGTGACTGGTGGCACAGGGGGACAAGAGGCGCAAGGCCTGGAAGGGTGTGCGCGCCTGTCCTACTGGAGGGAGGCAGCGAGGACACAGCTGAGCTGGCAAGACCCTGCTGTGGTGGAGGGGGCAGAACTGATTTCCCCACAGAAACACTGTGGCAACAGCAGAGGCAGCTTGGCTGGCTGGTCGCTGCTGATGGCCACACCTCCTGCTCTCAGAGTGCAGGCCTCCCTTCCTGTCCTTCCAGGGAACTCATCCCTTATCTCCTGGTCTGCACTGTTACCGGGGATGCAGGGCTCCTGGCTCACCCCTCCTCCGGAAGTTCATGATTCCTTGGTGTCCATGAGCAGCCCTGGCCAGTTGCCCTCTATCCTCCCTAAACTTGGTGTCCATCCTTGGCTGAATCCTCCCTTGCTCCTGCAGCGGAGGTGAAGGGCAGAGTGGCCTTGCGTCCAGTTTATCAGGTCCCCTGCCCTTCAGCAGCATGGGTGCTGGGCCGGAAGTGTGGGGGGGTGACCTGGATCCGGGGTCCTGCCAGCCCAGTGAGATAAGCAGCTTAGGGTGTGGGGCACAGCACGTGTGGCTCCTGAGGCCCACACAGCAGGTAGTACCTGAGGGAGAGGCCTGTGACCTCTGCATAGTGCCACCACCACCACAAAACCCCAGCCATCGGGACTCCCTGGATGAAGACCCAAGGCCAACGGGGAAGGGAGGCCTTGCTGAAGAGCTGAGGCTCAGGACACACTTTTCTGTGGTCACACCTGAGTCACCTCTAGCCAGCCCCATCCCTGGGCTTGAGGGACAGACTGGACCAGGCTCTGGTCCTCTTGGAGGGTTTTGTTTGAGTCACATCTCACTGTCTATCCCAGGGTGGCCTTAAAGTCCCTGCCTCAGCCTTCCAAGTGTGAGGGGTACAGCTGTGCACCTCCATGCTGGGCTGTTCCTGGGAAGCAGAAAGTGGCTCAGGGTCTCCTCCAGCTTCCTGGGCTAGGTGTTCTCTGCACCCGTCCTCCCCTCCCCCTCACTGGGCTGGCTGGCCTTTGTCTCCACCCGCACAACCTGGCTGATGACTGCCAGTTGTGCCCATGGCTCCTCGTAACCCATGCCCTCTTCTCACCTTACAGCCATGTTCCTTGGCATCCCTGCCAATCCTGCTGCCTTGGCCACATCTGTCCCCACAATGCCCTCTCCCTGGGCAAGCAGGCTTGGAGAAGGCTCACTTCCCCAATCCCCGATCCCTGAGAGACTGTGTTCACCTCTCATAGTGGCCCAGAACCCTGCCCCATCCCTGCTCACCTCCCCTCGGACCAGCGTCCTGGGTGCCCGAATGGTGCCCACTGTCCCCAGTTGCTGGTCTCAGAGGCTGGACATCCGGGCTTCCTGTTTCTCCTCCCCGCCCATCAGCCAGAAGCAGGCCGCAGTCTCTCCAGCAGATGCAAGGCCGGGTACACAGAGGATGGATGGATCCAGATTCTGGGATGCAGCAGGGGTCTCCCCCAGCCCCTCCCAGTGGGCACCTCTAACCCTCACCGGCTGCCCCAGGCCTTGCCCACCTAGGTCCATGAGCACCCTACACCGGGAAGAGCTCAGCCTGTCCCACGGCCGTGGGTGCAGGAATCCAGGGAGAACACTTTCCTGCCCAGAGGCCCCTGTCCCCTGGGACACTTAGAAAAGGGGGAGGAGAAAACAGCAAGGGTTGGGCATGGGGCCCTCACTATCCTGATCCCAGCCAGACTCAAATGCCCCAGGATCAGGTCAACCCCAAAACTATACTACCTGAGGCCTGGTCACTCCATGGGAGGCTGGCAGGGTCCCTAGGCAGCCAGCTCCAAGAGCAGATCTGGGCCCTAGGACTCTTAACAGCCTTGCCTCCCACAGGACAAAGACAATTCCGGTGCCACCGTCCTGCACCTGGCTGCTCGCTTCGGCCACCCCGAGGTGGTGAACTGGCTGCTACATCATGCTGATGCGGATCCCACGGCGGCCACAGACACGGGTGCGCTGCCTCTCCACTACGCCGCCGCCAAAGGAGACTTTCCCTCCCTGAGGCTACTCGTCGGAGACTACCCCAAGTAAGGACCCGCCTTGTGCAAAACGCATGCGTGAGGCACCGGGGGTGGGATCCAGAGCCTTGCATGGACAAAGCAAATACAGTGCCACTGAGCTACGCCCCCAAGCCTTCCTTTTGTTTGTGGTTTTTCTGAGACAGGTGTCCTGTAGCTCAAGCTGGCCTTGAACTCTGGGATCCTCCTGCCTTAGCTTCCCGAATGCTGCAATTACAGACATGTGCCACCATGCTCAGTGTGCCAGCCTATTCTAAATTCAGTGGCAGAGGCCACGGCAGTCATCAAAGAGTTAAGGGAGAGCTGCCCCTCCTGCCTGCCCTCAGCCCAGCCCCAAAGCTGGCAGTCCGGTCACCAGAGAGCAGTTTCCCTTCCTGGGATCCTTCACTGAGGGATGGGATTCTCTGCACTCCTGGGCTGCGTGGCTTGGCTGAGGGCTCCCACAGAAGGGACTGCCTGGAGAAAAGGCACAGAGGAGGGGAGGGAGGGGCGAGTGAGGTCTTGGTGCACCTGGGGCCAGGAATCCTGGGGAGGCCACCCAACCCCTGTCTGAGGGACCCCTGTGGGCAGGGCTCCTGCCAGAGATCCTTGTGAGTCTAAGTTGGTGCCTGGATCATGAGCCACAAAGGTGGAGCAGGCCGGGAGAGACCCACTGCCAAGTGAGAAGGCCCAGCACCAGGGCACAGGCTGGGAGAGACAGGCCCACTCCAGGAGAGAGGGCCTGGCACCAAGGCGCAAGCTGGAGGCCAGTGTAGCCGTATGCTGGCATGGCCTCAAGACCCACCAGGCCAGGTTCCTGTAGTCTTCCTAGCTTGTGGTCCTCCTAGCTCAGAGCAGGCAGGGCCTGGCTCCAGCTTCAAGGGCCAGCAAGGGCCAGCAGGAGGCCCTGCACTGCCCTCCTGGGAAAGCTCTCTTCACAGCCCCCCCCCCCCCAGTGAGGACCAATGACATAGATGTGGCTCCTCTCCCAGGACAAGCACTAGTCAGGCCAGAACCAATTTAGAGGAGGAGCCCCAGAGACACTGAGCTCAGGGTCCAGCCCAGAGCTTTGAGAGCCAGACCATGGCCAGATGGCCATGACAGCATCCGAGCTGCGCCCTCACCTCCAGTGGGCTCTGTCTCAGCCCTTCACCTGACATCCAAAACACCAAGGTCCTAAGCAGGAAGGGTTGTCCTGCACTCCAGGGGTCTCCCCACAGCACCCAGCATGTCCAGAGGGTCAGGCTGTGGGCGCAGAGCCCACCTGGGTGCATGCTGGCCCTCTCGCCCAGGAGCTGGCCTAGGCTGAGCCTAAACAAGACTCTGGCCAGGCGATGAGACAGGCTCATGGCTGCAGCCTCCCAGACTGGGTGTGGTTGAGCCCTGGATCCTGACCCAGGCCAGATGTCCTGGTGGATGTATAGCCAGCCCCAGGGGCAGCCAGGACTTCAGGAAGGTGGACAGCGGGCCAGGGCTTCATCCCCTGCAGCGGCACCGGCAGTAGCAGCTGTGAGCTGCTGATAAGAAGACACTTTTGTGTGCCTGCCAGGCTGGGTTCCAGGAGAAGAGCGGGGCCAGGCCTTGGGGTTGCGGGCTAGTAAGAGCGCTTAGCATCCTGCCTTGTGGGGGGAGTGCTGCTATTGCCCAAGTCTGTGGCGCCCAGGGCTGGGAGTGGCAAAGGAAGAGGCCCGGCTCTGCTGTTGTGAGCCCCTGGGCCTGCCGTGAAGCTCTGAATTATTCACAAGGACTGAGCTCTCTCCCTGGGCCAGCAAGGGAGGAAGGGTGCCTGCACCTCCCGGTGGGAAACTCGATCCCACCCAGGGAGGCCGAGCGCAGCTGTGGCCATGGTGGTGACCAGGGGAGGGGCACTGGAGGCCGGACAGCCCTGGGAGAGCCCAGCCAGGGCCAGGCTGTGCCTGGGGCATCATCCTGGGCCGCATAGCATAGGACATCTTGCTCCTTCCCTCCCCCAGTCTGTCCTGGTGCGTTGGACTGAATCTTCCCAGGAGCAAAGGGCTGGTCACAGTGACCCTGGGGGCTGCTGCCCTTGGGGGACCCACCCTCAGATTCCCCTACAGAAAGGGGTCCCTAGGCTAGTAGGCGCAGGACCTCCTAGCAGCTAGTTGGGGCTGTCGCCTGTCCTGGGGCCAGAGCCACCTCCGGCTTCTCTTGCCTCTCTGCTGCGTCAGCCACTGGCTCTTCTGGGACCTAAGCAGCTGGTGTAGGGGCAACTCCAGGCTCAGCTCAGCCCGAGGCTTGGCCCTCAAGGCTGGGGACAGCAGGGAATCCTGGGCTCTTTCCCTGGGGTTCCTGGACACTACCACTTGTACCTCGACAGGGTGTGGGACAAGCCTGCCAGGAGCCAGGTTAGGCCCCAAAGAGTGCCTCCCTGCTGAGTGTCTATGGGGGACCTGCCAGGAGCAGTGTCGAGGCCTTAGAGCCACCCTAGTAGCAGCTTTGTGGCCAGCCCCTCCTTCAGATCACCCTGTGAGCATCCTCCCTGCACACAGTCTAAGTGCAGGGCCGACGGCTTCACCTCACAGCTCACGGACGCCTGCATGGCATCACCAAGAAGCTGTCTGGCAGCTGTGGGCACCCTGGCTTGCTGTGTGGCCTTGTGCAGGCCCGGGCCCTCCCATCTGCAGGGAATTGTTCGTCCATAGCTTCTGATGTCTGGCTGAGCTCAAGACAGGTGGTGCCCCTGTGGGCAGATCAGGGGTGCTTCTCACTCTTGGGGAGCCCCAGGGCTGAGGCTCCATAGGGCAGGGCCAGCCCTCTCTGTTGGGCACCTGTTCTGTCAGGCAGCCTGGCTCATGCATTCTTAATCTCTCCCCTGGTCTGCTGGCCTGGCTCTGCTTTGCAGAGGTCAGGCGGGGCAGCGGGGCCTGGGGCGGGGCTTGTGCAGGGCCAAGTGGGATGCCGATGGCTGTGTCTGTCTGGACTCCAGGGGAGGCTCTGGGGAAGGAAAGGCTGAGGCAAGAATATCACAGCTGGGCTACATACTGAGATCAAGGCCGGCCTGAACACACAGCGAGACCCTGTCTCAAAAAGCACATCAGCTGCCTCACTGTCATGGACACTGTCATGCTCCAGTAGCTCCAGGCTGCCTCCATTTCCAGTCTTCTGTCCTCTCAGCTCCCTGCCCTACTCCTGCGGGCCTCACACCCCTGCCTCCACCTCCCTCGAAGCCCAGACTGCCCCTGCCCTCCTCCCTGTCGGCAGGGATCCTACCCTCTCAGCAGGGCCGACTGAAAGCTGGACAAGCTGTAACCCAGGCCACACGCTCGCCCCCTCTGCCTTCTGTCCCTGTTGCCCTTATTTGTTTACCATTTACCACCAGTGCAGACCTGGTGCTCTGTACGTTTTCTCACTGTGTGCCCCAACTCTAGCACAGAGCCTTTACCTCCCCACACTGTGTCCTGTGCCTGTCACCACATGGACAGTGGCTGAATGAGTGAAGAGCCAGCCAGGGACATAGCTCAGTGGCATAAGCCCCTGCCTGGCAAGAGAAAGGTCCTGAGTTGGATCCCCAGTCCCACCCACCCCAACAAAAAAGACTGAAGAGCTGGAGTTCTGGATCCTTTCTGGTTCTGGTTCTGCTCACAGCTTACTGCATGTGACACTAGATGAAAGGCCCTCTCTGGGACTGCATCTGCAAGTCCCCCTTACTTGGAAACAGCTGGGGCGTGGCTCTCAGGGACAGACAAGGAGACAGGCTGAGCCCGCGCTCCACTCGGATGCCCCTTCTCCCTGGTCATCTGTGTCCCTGCCACCTGCCTGCCCCAGGGGACAGAGCTGCTGCTTCCCACTCAGCAGCCTCTGATGTGCATCCAGCGAACACTGAGATCCGGGGCCCACGACAGTTCCAGAGGGAAGGAAAGCCCGGGGAAGCTTCTCTCTCCACAGGGTCAGCAGAAGCCTCTCTGAGGAGCGGAGACTGGTTGTTCTAGAACCTTCCTCACAGTAGCACTGTTTTCCTTGTGCTAAGCCTCATCGAAGATCTGGAAAGATAAGAGGTGTTCAGAGCAGCCCTCCTGCTGGCCCTTGGGGGCGGAAGTGCCTGGCAGCAGGCCGGCCCCAGAAACGTTGCTCCTTGGCCTGAGTCTGATTCTGGGGGTGGAAGGATCACTCCGTGTTACTTGGGCAGCAAGCTGGCACAAATGTGGATAGAGTTCTCAAACGCCCCCTCTCACATGCCATGCTCTTGTATAATTGGGGACACTTGCTTCATCGTTACAATTTGTCCATGTCATTTGCTCCCGAGAGGAAGAAGAAAAGTATGGGATTTTTATGATCACCGCCAGTGTCTTTCATTGCTTCCCTTGTCGAGGGTTATTTGGGATCCCAGTCTGTAGCAGGTTCAGCCTGGTCCCTATCCTTCTGGCTCCAAGACCGGGCACCAGGGCAGAGGGACCTGGCTGAAAGAAAGCTGCTTCTGGTGGAGGACAGGAAGCAGAGTCGGGGTGGAGTGAAGCTAGGCCATACCCAGACCACGCCCATTAGAAATAGGCCCCGCCCCTTATGGCAAGCTAGCGATGGTGGTCAAAGATCCAGTCACTTTACAGAGCCTTGTCTCTATGCACACGAGGCTTTGGGGAGACCTCTAGGTACAAAGCATAACAGCCAGGGCAGGGTAAAGCGCTGTGTGGGGCCGCGCAGCGTGAGTTGAAGGGAGCCAGTGAGTGGAGGCGGTGGCAGGGCAGGAACTTGGTCCTGTAGTAGCTACAGTGGTCAGAACAGGAACTCGATGGGCTGGAGGTCAGAGGTGGCCCAGAAAGCAGCGACTCCTGGCAGAAACGGTGCCTGGCAGAGGCTAGACACCTAGGCCAGCACAGGGCACCTCATGGCTGGCCCTTTTAGGCACAGGAAGGGACAAGAAGGAAAACCAGGGCACCATCACTGCCTGGGCGTGGGACACAGCCGAGAGCCAGGCTTCCTGTGATTTGGTGGTGGTCAGCAGACAGTCAGCTGCAGGGTGTGAGCACAACAGACCCGGGCTCACGTGTGCCCCTGCCTGCCCTCATCAAGTGCTCTTGGCTCCCCGTGCCTCAGTCTCCTCAGCCATAAAAGCGGGGCTAGGTCACTGCCCACCCTGCAAGGCCCTTACCAGGGTCGGAGGAGACAGCGTGGGCATCGTGCACATGTGACGGTGTGCACAGTCGCTTGTGACGGTGGCCACAGTGGCTGCTATTACTCGGCTCGTGACAGTGGCCACAGTCGCTGCTATTACTCTTATTAGTACTGTCATCCACTCATATCTCCAGGAACTGTTCTCTTGCCCCTATTCCTGTTCTATTCCCCAGTGGGTAGGGAGGGAGCCCTTGGGCCATGCCAGAGAAGGACAAGGCCGGCTGCTCTCTTCACGGAGGCCATCGGCAAATCTGGCGTGTCCTTGGGCTACCCAGGCAGGAGGCTGGATGGAGTCTGGAGTAGGGAACAGGAGTGCAGTGGTGGGAAGGCAACAGTGGGCACAGGCAGGGAACCTCCTGGAGGGGCCCCCAGCAGGTGCAGACACCACTGCCCCCTGCTGTCCCAGTCCTTCTCCCACTGACAGTGCCCGCCCCCGCGCCACCTGGCTGGTGGATGGCTGCTTCCCAAACAGGCGTGCTGAGGGCATGGATGAGTGCAGATCTGGTCCTTAGTAAATGCACTGCCTTGGGCCCCTCAGCAAGACCGCTGCAGGCCCTGGGATGACCCCTACAACCTCTGATCCCCAGTACCATGGCACCCTCCATGCCTTGCTGATGGGGTGAATAATTCAGGCTGCCGAGTGTCGGTCATGAAATATTCATCAATCGTTTCTACACGGCAGCAGGAGCAAGCGTGGTGGTGATGCCACCCTGGGCCAGCGTGGATCAGAGGATCAGTGCATGGCTGGGACTGAGCTCCGCTGGCACAGAGCATGAGGCGCTGAGGGACAGCCAGGCACAGCCCCTACCCCTCGAAATCACGGAGGGTGCAGCTCAGGGGGTTTTGGCTAAGCCCAGAGAGCTGAGGACTCCAAGGGCAGGAAGTGTGTGGAGAACCAGGGCTTTGGGGACAGGCCGAGCTCTTCCAGAGCTGTGAGAGGGAGGAGGCTAACACATTGGGGTGATGGGGGGTGGGAAGTGGCAGTTGGGGGCAAATGGCCTGGTGGATGGGGGTTGCACCTGTGCCTGCCATGGCACATGGACAGAGGTAGGGAGCTTTTCAGGGTCAAGATTTGAAGGACTGCGCTCTGAGGACCCAGGGCTGCTGACCAGAACCCAACAGTTAGTTCAATGCTCACCTTGAGTTTAGACGCCAAGGCCGGGCAGTTCCGGGGTCGTCTAGTGTGTGGCTCCACCTCGTGGTCTACTGTGGTAACTACACTTTGGTGGCCCACTTCCCTCGGCCTTGTGGCCCTCAACCTTCTGCAGTCCCTAGTAACACCCTACCCAGGGCTCTGGGGGAGCCAGTACTAGGGTGAACAAGAACTGAAAGCTAAGTCCTAGCTGCCCCTCCCACTTCTTCATGCCTACTGCAGCCCTGGTCCTCCAGGAGTGCAATTCTCAGATCATCTACCAGTGGCAGACCTGTGGACACCCCCAGTTACCCTTGCCCCTCTGAAAAATGGCACAGACAGTGGGCTTTAGGAAAATGCACAGGGCCAGGGTTGTGGCCCTGCACAGTGCCTGCCCAGATGTGAAAAGCTCTGGGCTCAAATCTCAGCACCCCACCCCCAAGCAGGACTGGCCTGCCAGACCGAAAAGTGTGAAACTGTAATCTTAGCTCCACGGGAGGCTAAGGCAGGAGGACCCCAAGTTGAAGGCCAGCCTGGATAACTTGGAGAGACCTCGTCTCAAAATATAAAAAGGGCTAGGGATCTAGCACTGTTGGATTCAAGACCTGAACAGAGCAAACAAACAAAAAAGCCCTGCTGGTACACATTGGAAGTTCTTCGTATAAAGTAGCTGTTCCATACTGTTGCTAGATTAGTAACAATGTCAGAAGCCAGGATGTCCAGTGAACTGAATCTCAGATACATCATGTTTTAGCATAAGCGCACCCCCTACAGTGTCTGAGAGATGCTAAAACATGACCTGCTGTTTCGTTGAGGCTGAGGAGTCCCAGGACTGAAGGCAGCTCTGGTGACCAAGCATGAAGGCTAAGGGGCCCGGATCTGGCCTGGCAGGAGAGGTATGGGTGGAGAAGACCTGCGCTGGCCAGGAAACCAAGGGAGGCCCCTTGAAGGAGGAGTCTGCCCTGAGTCTTAGAGAGGGAAGGCTGGCCATGCACTATGGGTGGAGGGGCATGAGCAAAAGCACAGGGGACAGGCAGTGAGTCGAGGATGTACGGTGACTAAGAGTGGCTACAGAGATAGGCGAGGCCATGTCCCAGAGTCCAAGCGGCATTGGTAAAGGGCGGGGCTGCTTACTCCAGGCGGGAGGCACTGAGTCGGGCGTTTTATACAAAGGCCGTTGGAGCCAGGGGTGTGCTGGTGCATACCTGAAATCTCAGCGTTCTGGCAGGCTGAGAGGAGAGTCCCCAACCTGCCTCTGAGCAGCTTGTAAAGATGTTTCAAAATTAATAAAATGACGAGGGATGTAGCTCAGGGTGGAGCCAGAGTCCAGACGGAGTGAGGACAGGCCGTGATGTTGCCCTCTCCAGCCCACTGTCCCAGGCCGGGCCTGGAGTGCCCCCCCCACGCAAGAAGGGCAAGGGGGCTCTGGAGGCGGTAAATGCCCCAGCCCACGGTGGCGCTGCCTCTCCACAGGGGAGTGAATGCTCAAACCAAGAACGGTGCCACACCCCTGTACTTGGCGTGCCAGGAGGGCCACCTGGAGGTGACGCAGTACCTGGTGAAAGAGTGCGGAGCGGACCCGCACGCGCGCGCCCACGACGGCATGACCCCGCTGCACGCCGCGGCGCAGATGGGCCACAGCCCGGTCATCGTGTGGTTGGTGAGCGGGGGGGGGGGGGGGGGGGGGGGGGGGGGGGGGGGGGGGGGGGGGGGGGGGGGGGGG
>PVJA010036484.1:6391-21159 GCA_004027025.1 Myocastor coypus
TTCCCTGGTTGTAGTTTGTATGCCTGTGTCTCCCAGAAGCTGCATGTGCTTGTAGGCCTGGCTTTTAGAAGATGTTTGAATTACGGAGGCCTTAGAATGGGCAGTACTGCTCAGAATGCGGTGGGGTAAGAGAAGGTTGGTTGCTGGGGCCACAGCCTGAGAGGCTATGTTTCTCTCTGCAGGTCCTCTCTTCACTCTTTCTGGCTCCTAAATGCATGTTGTGATCAGCTGTCATCCTCTTTACTCCTCTGTCCTGCTGGCTGCCTGGACCCAGTTGAACAGGAATTGAAACCTCAACAAGTTGTGAAACAAATAAACCTTTCCCTGGTTAAATTCTAGATGTCACTTATTTTATGCCAGTAAGTAGAAATGTAGCTGAGATAGATTTTGGCACTAGAGATATAGAGTCATGGCTGCAGTTGTGCCTGACCATTTGGTTCAGAAGTTTTGTTTGAAGAAAAAGTTTAGAAAGACATGGAGGTGCTTGCTGGAGAAGCAGCAGTAAATCCTCCACTGAGCTTGAATGAAGACTCTTTTTTTTGGATTTCAAAAGAACAGAATGCTAACAGAAACGTAGGTGGTCAAATCTAGGCTCATGGGGGCTCTTAGGAACAAAGAATGCGTTGACAATCAAACTCCAAATTACATGTCATGTGTTCTGGCAGAAACTTTGTCTAAGGTTCGCTCATTCCCCAAAACTTCATGGAAATTGAGATTAACAGGGGCAGACTAAATAATCTGGCAGAAAAAAATTGAAAAGCAGTGCAGCATCTATGTTGTAGCATAGATAATGTTTGGTGCTTTAGCACACTTTATACTGAATACCAAGAGCAAAAAACCACATTTGAAAAAATTTCAGTTTTTCCAGAAAAAAAAAAAAATAAAATAAAAAGAAGCCTATAAGGATGGGGTGGAGGACTATTTAACTGCTGAAAAGATTAGCCTTAAATGAAAGCCAGGTACTTTAAACAAGACAATAGAATGACGAATACATGGCATGAAGAAGGTGAGCATGGTCCCCCATTTCTCACGAGCAGGGTTACAAAAATGAAAGACCTTGCTTTAAGGAGAAAATCCCAAGGCACCCTCCTCCATGTTAGGAAATTGGTGCTCAGGGAATTTGTTCACCAGGATTTGATTTGCCTTACTCAGTCATTCAGCCACTCAGAGGCCTCGGTATCTGTCATTTTGGAGGACCTGGCTACTACTTAAGCTAGTAGTAAAAACAAAACGAAACAAAAATGACATTATCGCTGTCGTGACAATTTTATATGTAGGTACAGCATAAGAATTGTGGGATCAGAAACTCTCCTACCAAGTTTTCAGGAGATCTGGGAGACGAAGCAGTGTGTTCCTGAGAGGACATTGCGTGAAGCTGGGGGAATGAATCAAACAAAGTGGAAATCCTTTGAAGTTGGAAAACCTAGGGACACCGAAGGTGAGAGGAAAATAGCAAAGTGCAAGGAAAGTCACTCAAGAAAGAAGTCATGAAAGCAACACCATTAGGGTGGCACTGGCCAGCTACTTTAGCTTTCACATTTTGCCCCAACTTGGCTTAGACTCTAGACATGGAGCTGTGGGATTTCATGTTCACCCTGCTGGAGTTCAGTCTGCCTTTGATCCCATTTCTTACTAGTCTCCTCTTCCCCTCTTTGTGAATATTCATCCTGTGCTACGGTATGTTGGAATAATTTAACTTGATTTTTAACTTTTTATGGGGGTTCACAGTGAAGATTTTTTGTTGATTCTCAAGACACTGGACTTAGAATTTTCAGCAAAAATGAAACTGCTAGGACAGTGATAACTGTTAGGAGGTGGTCCAATTGAATTTTGCAGAAAAGGATATACATGAATGTTCTGAGAGGCAAAAGAAGAAAGCTGTGATTTATACTCCAGTGTTTCCAAAAAAAACCTTCATGTGCTCACAGCATGGTGTTTCTGAAGTTGACTGACTCTAGGGGAATATATCTGATTTGCTTTTAAGAACTGGGATTGGTTAGAAAGAGATGTGTGTTTTATTTTTCTGCTTCCTAAGACAAAATAATGCCCAAAGTTGAGGGGGGGGGGAAGATTTATTTAGCTCCCAGTTTGAAGGGGTTTCAGTCCATGGTCAGGTACCTCCAAAGCAGGGTGGTATGGAAGAAAACCATCACAGAGTAGAGGCGGTTGTTGGTGAGTAAAAGTTAGCAAAGCAAGAAAACAAAAGGAAAACTTTGTTTCCCTCATACTGTATGCAGGCTGTGCCCACGTTAGTGCAGGTGTAGTACCCAGACACTTAACCATCCCCAAAACTATGTCAAAGCATTGGATTGATTTAGCAGTCTCACACCCTTGAAGCCAGAACCACACATTCCAGAGCCAACCAACTCTGAAAAGTTCTCTCCCATGACTACATGAGGCTTTTAGCTGACATCTACACATAGCTGACATCTACACGTAACCTCCAGATACTCAGGCATATACTTTGTGTAAATGGCACTTAGTCCATCTCTAAGAGCTGTCAAAGTTTTAACAGTTTCACCATTGCTGAAAAGACCAAATTCAAAGTCTCTGCGATTTGTGGCAGACTATTTAACCGCAAAGCCTTCTTCAAATCAAAAGTTAAATGCTTCCGACGTTCAGTGGAACAGGATAGACATTTCCATTCATTCCAAAAGTTACAAATAGAGGGGTAGCAAAGAATAGTGACAAACAAAGTACAAAATCCAGCAGGGAAGGTATTAAATCATATAGCTCAAAGTCAAGTATATAGAGCAATATGTGGCAAGATGTGAATTCTAAAGGACTTGAGTAGCTCTGGAGCACTGTCAGTGATTGGAGAGCCCAGAGCTTCTCTCTTGGGGCTCATTTGGGCCATCCCTTCAGTTTTCTTCAAACAATTCACATCTTTGGCTTCCCCAAAATTGTGGTTTTTCTATGGCACTTTCAACGTCATACTCACAGCTTTGCACACTGTACTCGGAGGGGTACACGGCCTGTCTTCTCAGGCCTACTTCTGAAATCTGGGCAGAAGCTTTCTTGACACCATGGCTCTTAAATTCTGCATGCACCTAAATCCAGTGCAAAGGGGATCATACCATGGCTGGCCACCTGCTGAAGCAATTGCAAGCTTCCTCATTTTTTAAAGGGTGGAATGCCTGTGAACTAATTTGTGTGCAAAAGCTTCCTTAGACTACCACTCTTCTAGAACATGGGTACTCTGGGGCTTTGTTCTCATAACAAAGTCACTTTTAAAATTTTGAGAATGCAAGTGGTGGAATCCCATTGCTCATATGATGCCCTGAGACCATCTTTTCTATTCTTTCTTCCCAGCAATCAAAATCTAAGCTCTATTTCTTCAGGCCACAGATTTATTGGTCTCCCAACATTTTAAATCATTCTTTTGAGCTCCTTGCTCTTGATTCTACACAGAGCTGCCTAAAATCCCCGACAGTAGAAATTCCGCATTAGACTGTTTTGGCATTTCTTCTGCCAGATCAGTTACTTTGCTACCCTTAATCTCCATCTCAGGCATAGTCTCCAGAACTAAGCAAATTGCAGAAATCTTTTTGCCAAGCCATAACACATGTGGAGTTTAACACACAATGTAATCCTTCCCAAGAGAAACTTCCTGAGCCTAGCTCTCTGGTATCCTTGGCTCTGATCAAAATTCCCCCTCATCTAATACAGCCCCCAGCATTCTAGCTCTAATTTTTCAGATGACATCTCTGAACCTTTCCTAACTCTTCTCCTTCCCACAAGTCAGTTCCAAAGTCTTCTAAAACAAATTTTAAGATAGACTTACAGCAATAACCCCAGTTCTCTTGTGCCAAATTCTGTTTCAGTCGCTTTTCTTTTTGCTGAGACAAAATCCCTGAAACCAGCAGTTAAGGGAGGAAAGATTTATTTGGCAGACAGTTTATGGAGACGGTAGTTCATTGTCAGCTACGCCAGGTGAATGGGCAGACAAACATCAGAGGAGAAGTAATTCGTGCTGGGCAGAATATAGAAAAACAAGGAAGGCATAACACAAGCTCCCTGTTGTTCCTTATATGTTATGCGAGTACCTGCCCCATGGAGGGTGTTGGACTTACACCCTTAATCCTAGCCAGAACTATGCCAAATGAGTGCATGGTCTCATTTAGTAACCATGTAAACTTGGTCTCAGAACTTCACATTCTAGATGCAACCAGGTTTGTAAAGCCACCCTCCCATGACTGCATAAAGTTTTGTAGTGATATCCAGACACAGTTAGTAAGAGTAGAGAACTAAGGATATAGTCCAGGTGTGTTTATCTGCCTCTCATATTCTTTCATTCACATTTTCTCTGTTCTTGGATACTAAGTTGTAATTAACTTTTCTCCTGCATATCACTGTGCCATGACGCATTGCCTTATCCCAGGTGATAGTCTGAAATCTCTCCAAACTATGAAGCAAAAAAAAAAAAAAAAAAGTACTTCTCTTTAAGTTGCAATTTTTTTGGAGTTTTGTCACAGTGATGAAGAAAGTGGTTAAGACAGCTCCTTTTATCTCTACAGGAAACAGAAAGACAAAGATACATTGATTTCAGCATAACTGAACTGGAGAAGTTCTGGAAGAGTAAAGGAAAGTAGCAGAAATAGAACATAATCTCAGGGAATATTATCCAACAGACTTGACTGCGTTTGATGGAAAATGACAGGGAACCATCTAGGAGAACGTGCTCATGGCATTCTGTCAAGAGAAATGTAAATCTGCATATGCTAGAGTCTGTGAGATGCAGACACCTACTTACGAAAAGGATTTAACAATCTAGTTAGGGCAAAAAAACTTGGAGGTAGGCACAACCCATGGTATTACAAGGCACTGATGGTAAAACAAACAAATAAAGCAAAAACACGGGACTACTTGGATGGCAACTTGATGGTGGTGATGGTGGAAACCATCGCAGCAAAATAGTACAATTCTTGTACTACTTTCTGCAGTGCAAGTATCGTAATAGGTCTTGAGGAACTATAGAGTGAAAGAAAAAATCTCAATAAAATATTTTAGAGTGAATTGATTATGTGAGTGCTCCCTGCCCAGCTCCAGCTATCTGTGATTCTTTGGAAGATTCTTCATTTGCAAAGGGTACAAAGACGAATCAAGGTAGGCAATAACAACACCATGAGGCTGTGTAGCTAGGATTTCTAGTAGAATATTTGGGCACCTAACTATAATATTTTTTTAAAACTTTCAAAATATATTTGCTTGTTGGGCTGGCCACGGTGGTGCACGCTTGTAATACCAGCACTTGGGAAGCTGAGACAGGAGGATCGATGTGAGTTTGAGACCAGCCTGGGCTACAAATTGAGCTGAAGGGCAGCTTGAACTGCATAGGAAGACCCTATCTCAAAAAGATATATATGGCTGTTGCAGGGTTTCATTATGCAGCTTGGACTTGTGGTCATCCTCCTGCTTTCAGCCTCCCTAGGGCTGGAATTACAGGCATGCACCATGGGACTCTGGCCTGTTCAGCTACTCCGGGAGTGGGGAGGGCATGGCATGTGTCCTGGGATCGAACTGTGGCCCCTGAATTGGTCTAAGCAGGCGCTTTATTCTGCTGAGATATTGTGCCATCCCCATACATAATATAATTATTGATACTCAAAAACAGGAAAGATAGATTACAATATTTAATATTCAGTAGCCACATGAATATAAGTATCCTACTGGCCACAAATATCTTAATAATCAGTGAGGTTGATATGATTGACAGGGAAATAAAACAATGACTAGAAAACGATTGTTTTTCTAAAAAAGTGTTACCTGATTAAAACACGTGTAAGGCATATATTAAATTTTATTTTCAGATGCATACTATTTCAATTTAAGTATATTTTAAGTAATGTAACCATGTGTTTTACTTAGACAAATTCATTATTTATCTAAAATGTAAATTTAAATAATGCTTTATCTTTTATTTATCATATAGAGAAAACTGCTTCAGAGACATAGTGACCAGCTTACTAAGGGACCTGTTAATATGTATAATAATTGTTTCAAAAAATGGGGTATGTTGGGGCCTGGCGGGATTGCTCAGTGGTCTAAAGCGCCTGCTTGGGGAAGCTTGGGTGGCTTCAGGGACCGCGGTTTGATCCCTGGCACCACATGCTGCGCCAGCCCTGCCCTAGGGGCGGGCTGAGCCAGCCATAAAAATGAGTGAACAAACAACAAAGGTTCTGAAACAAGAATAAAAATAATAAATAAAATAAAAAATTCTTTTAAAAAAATGGGGCATGTTAAGGAGATTAGCTTTGTTCTACGGAAAGTACTGCTTTTCCAGGTTCTAGAATAAGACAAGATTCACACCTCAAATTCATTAGCAAATGAGCAGCTTGAGATTTCCTTGAGAAAGAAGCCAGAAAGTCATTATGAGAAGATATAGTAGTGGTCACTCCAATTGCTCTCCAAAAGAACTTATGTCCATTTGTTTGCATTATTCATGGAGAAAACAGGAATGCCTTGAAATGTCCAAAGTTTTTGAAAACAGACTCGGGCTGGCGAGATAGCTCAGTGGTCTAAGGTCTAAGTGCTCACCTGGAAGTGCAAGGGACGGGGTTTGATCTCCAGTACCACATACCTTGCTGACCCTGACATGGGTATGCTATGTTGACCATCCAAACTGGGCATGGTGGCACATGCTTGTAATCCCAGCACTGAGGAGACCTAGGAGGATCACTAGGTGTCTGAGCAGCATAGCAAAACCCTGTACCAACCAACCAACCAAACAAACAACCCCAAAACACACACACACATACACGCACACACAAACACACACACCACCACCACCACCACAATAACAACAACTACAACAACAAACCGATTCTGAATTTACACTAAGTTGAGATTCAGCATATCATCCACAGCACTGCTCTTTGATTTGAGTACATGAGAATTAGGTTGTAAATAGGGGTTTTGCTCAAATTTGCCATCTGCAGTGCCTGTGGCATGGGCAGACCCATCAGTATGTGTTTCCTCATTTCCATTGAAATGTCACTATCACTGAATTGTTTGAATTGTTTGAAGTGTTTGTATGATATTTTAATTTTTTCAGATATCTCTAAGATCTAGGTCATGCCGGGATAGCTATACAGCAAGAAGGACTGGCTAAAAGGGAAGGCCATCGTCCTGAAATGTGGGACAAATAAAATGATTTACAGTCTCCAACTGCGCATGCGGTGGTTTATCCAACTTACCAGGCTCTTACCATTTGTCCCAGTAATTGTGAGCAGCAACCATCCTTGAGATTTTGTACTCTGTAGGAATGAGAATAATTTGATTTATTCAAGACAAGGAGTGGACTGGAGTAGACATTACCGTTGTAATTAAGTGCTGTGATCTCTTCTGCTAGCTGGTGGGGGTTACTCCTCTGCTGTAACTACTGGCATACAACTGCAGTCTTCCATGAACTGACTTTGACCAAGAAAGTGCATGTAATTTTTAAACTTTTTCTTCTGTTTTATTTTGTAAATAGAATGAATATAGTTTAAAAAACTCATTAGGAATGATATAGGATTTAACTAAACAAAATAATAGGAATTCCACAATGGTTGCTGTTTTGCATATTGTTGTTTCAAATTAGTTGCTCCGATTACCAGATATAAGTATGCAAACTGATCAAAACAAAATTAGCATATGTAGGCACAACTACAAACACTTTCAGTCACCTAATCTTTGACAAATGGTGCTGGATAAACTGGCTGTTCCCATGCCAAAGGATAGAATTAGACTCATATTTATGACCGTGCACTAAACTCAAAATGGATCAAAGATTTAAATATGAAAACAAACACTAAATCTACTGGAAGAGAAATTAAGTAGAAATCTAGAAGACGTAGGGACAGGCAAAGAGTTCATGAACGAAAACAAAACTGCATGGGAAGCATTTCAAAGAATCAACACCGGAGATCTCATCTCTCTGTAAAGGTTCTACACATCAAAAGAAATCAATCTACCAAACAGAAAATTCACGTATATGAAAAAATAATTAGGTGAGTGTCCTCCAGAAAATGCATGCAATTTTTAAGGTCCCAGTAAAAATTACAAATGTTTAAAAGCAGGAAAACATGTCATTGCAGGTGACTTTGAACTTTTTTTAATGGCAGTTCTCTTGACTTCCGTATTATTAACTATTTAAATTTGTTTCCTTTGAGTTATTTCCTGTTTTAAGTTAAACGATTAACACAGAATTTAACATTAATCTTTATATTGTACGATGTCAGGCTTGAATGCAAATAATACATTTTACTCGTCTAGTATCAAAAT
The DNA here is from genome assembly GCA_004027025.1 of Myocastor coypus. NCBI lineage: Eukaryota > Metazoa > Chordata > Mammalia > Rodentia > Myocastoridae > Myocastor > Myocastor coypus. The sequence continues at coordinate 14,657 of PVJA010036484.1, forward strand.
AATTCGATTCACATTTCATAACTCATACATCATATATGCTACATGCTTGCCAGAAAAGTGGAAATGGCTCTCAAAACCAACTCACCTGTTGAATTTACTTCTTGATTCACTCTCCCATTCACACATGAGAAAGGAACAACTGAAAACCAAAGGACTACTGATGATCCTTTTTTCTTTTATCATTTTCAGGGTAGAAATTAAAGCAGTGAAATAACCAGCACTGAAATGCTACAGTAGGGTTTTCTTGCTAAATTCTGTGTTCTCTGCTGCTGCTTGCTTTCTTTATTTAGAGCAAGCTCTTCCCCGCGAACTGCGTCGTATCCTGGGGCTGTCGGCACTGCTTTACTTGTACTTGTAAGGCATTTGTCTTGCACTTTCACTCACACTAAAGCTAGATGTCACGGCTCTACGGAAACGAGGGAATCATTGCTAAGCCCTCATGGTTACACTGTCAAAATTGTATATAGAATTTTCCTGGCCATAGAATATTAAACGGAAAATGATATAATGCTAGAACGTACACTTAGTAATTCTGAGAGGCTCAGATGAACAAGAGTTCAATTGAGGCTCCAATAATGATTATTAAAAAATGTTTATGTCAATGACCAATGAATTTTCTACCTCCCCTCTGCCCAATAAGTGACAACATATATCATGTCTAAGACAAGGGTTGCCTTAGATTGTTCTGCATTAGCTGCACCCTGGGGAAAAAATGGTTGTTTCTTGAACAGCTTGATCCACTGACTGGCTATGCTATTGAGTACCTTGGATGCAAATATTTTCTGTGTGATTCACTTGGTTGTGAACTTAAATCTCAAGTAAATCACTAACCATGGCCAAAACAGAACCATATTTAGATTTTAACTGCCTGAGAGATTACGAAGTTTGGTGTCATTTTGCCTTCTTAGTCACAGTTGCTCTCACAGAAGTTTTATTTAACTGTAGTCACCTGGGTCTTAAAATATTGAGCCAGGTCAATAAAACAAGTTTTAAACTCAACACTGTTAATAAATAACATGATGAAATCGGTTCCATTGGGCTCTATCTCACCTGGGTTGTGGCTCGTCTTTTTGCCTTGCCTATCTATACTCTTTATGCCACTTACCAACTAGTCCCTTAGTAAGTGACTTGGTAACCAAATAGACTCCTGTGGTGTCACAAGGGTTATGTTCCAGGAACAAGGTCAGTAGAGTAACATCCTGCATCTATATTGAGATGCCTGTATCACTCAATTCACTTTGCTTTGTCATATAGGCACTGTATTATTTCATGTTATCAGAGAAGTGTGCCTATCACACTGTGTCTTTAGAAAAGAGAAAGATTCTACTTATATTACTTCCTCAGTGCATTTTCAGAATTGTCCTATTTTAAATAATGTTCTGATATAATTAATGGAATTATTCTTTTAATTGTTATTATTAATCATTTATTATATCTACACTAATTAAAATATGTCATAGTTAATTTATTATCAGATATTGAGAGCTTTATTATATCTTACAGATATAGAGGTTTTCCATTTTAATTATTTAATGTAATGATGATATACATTCACATATATTCTAATGCTAAACCACGTTTGCAGTTGTGTAAGTGTTTTCATAAAAAACTAAAGTTTAGAGATGTTCACTCCCTCCCTCTGAGATGAGCCGGGCAGTGTTGATTACACTGAGTGTTAGTGTAAGCTGTGATTTTGTTCTCAGTGGCTCTCTACTTAGCATCTTTCTCACCAGTTCTCAGGTTCAGGAAGAAAGAAATTAATCGCTTGGGAATAACCATAAGTGAAAACAAGAACACTGGACTTTCAGTTCAGTCCTGTTCTGCCTTCTCAGAAGAAAAAGTGAAAGCTGATTGTGTCTTTCTGATCAGGTAATGCTGTACCTGGAACCACAAATGATGAGTTTTTCATACTGGTTTCATTCCAGCGGGTTTTTGCTTGCCTGAGTTGCAGAAATCTCTGAATTCATTTCTCAATTTACCAATGACATTACTCTATGTACTTTAAAAAAAAAAAGATTTATTTGTTTATTTGATTCAGGGTCTCCCTTTGCAGCTCACATTCATAGTGATCCTTCCGTCTCAGTTTCCTCAGTGTTGGGATTATAGGTGTTTCCACCACCTCTGGTTTCAGTGGCCAGCCCAGTGGCGAGCCCTGCACAGGGCTGGCACAACCTGAGGTACTGGAGATTAAACCTGGATCCTTGTGCTTGCCAAGCAAATGCTCACATTGCCGAGATATCTCCTCAGCCCTCTATACTTTTCTTGAGACAATGAGTTTGAAAAAGTAGAGGTATTTAGAGTCTTCTGTTCAGCTATTTTGACGTTACCACTCTACGACTTAATTGTTTTTCCAGTAGCAAAAATTGCACCCATGGATTTTGAACTTAGCCACATTTCTGACCCTTTTTTGTTTTGTTTTGATTTGTTTTAGCATACAGGGTATTGCTATGCAACTCAGTTGCCCGGGTTAGGCTCATACTTGGCAATGTCTTGCCTCATACTGATACTGCAGGGATGCACCACCATGTCTGGCTCCGCCTTCATTCTTGAGCCCTTAGTATTCTAGTTCTATATGATATGATAAAAGACAAGAGAATCATGGAAGCTATAAACTTTTAGGTAATTGTTCTTTGGGAAGGTACTTTTGGTGCTTTTTACATGATATTCCAAGATGTTAAAACTAAAAAGATTTCCGGGAGGTCAGACAGAGAAGGCAGGCTCTGAAAATAATTCCTCTATCTCCTACACTCCATGTTGATCTCTTCTTGAAAAGCAGAACTTCTTTCCAATGCAAATGGCATGAGCACATTGCAATTGCCTGGAATCTGTGCATGTTCTCCACGATTTCCCCTCAGGAAAATTATTTTCACGAGGAAGTAGACTTTAAAAGTGAAATATAGCTTCACAGTTAGGAAAAGATTTTCAGTTCCTGAGTACTAGAGTCTGAGAAAATCTCTAAGCTCAAGGTAGCAAAGGAGTAGCAGAATTCTAACAATTTAATCACATTTTTTAGTAGCAGATTGGGAGAGATGCATAATGATAAGAACTTATAAAAAGTAGGAAAATTACTTCCTATGCATGCCAAATAGTTATGGTTCAATTTAGTAGTTTGGAGTATGCAAGAAGCTATCCTTATTAAAACTGCAACTGACAACAATTGTTAACATTTTATTCAAGAGAATAAAATGGAATTCAAGAGAATTCCATTCCATAAGCGGAATGCTGAAATGGGGACTCTAATACGTATGAAGCGCGTTGGATAAAGAGTTCATGGAATGGTGCTGTCTCAGTGTGAGACCAGGGAAGAAAATGAATAAGAACTCAGCAAGAAATCTTTGTTCAGGCACAGAGAGGGCAGAAGTGTTTCTCAACAGAGAGCACCCAGAGGTAGGGATCTTCCTAAGAGTAGCACCTGAAATGAAAATGAGTAGGGTTTTATTTAGAATATCAGGGTGAAAGAAAAGGGCAGAAGCAAAGCCCTTTGGGTAAGAACTTGCCCAAAGGCTGGGCAGTTTTCCTGGAGAGAAAAAAGAAGAATGGTGAGACACTGTATACCCAAGAAAGTCAACTTCTCATTTAACTGATCACCCTGTGTGCTTCTGCCCTAGAGTGTTAGCAACTCACCGTTGACCAAGTCGCCACAAACAATGACTGAAAAGGAATTACTGTAGAAGGAAGCAGCCTTGACTGTTGTTTCCAAGGCGCACTCACCAAAGTCTTTCAGATATTGATGAGGACAAGTAAATGATATTCTTTTTTCATTTAAAATATATACTTGCTAGAGGAAACAAACTAATCCCATGTAGACCGTGTCTGCCTGCATTTGACTTAGATTCTAGTAGGTGTTTGGAATGAAGAGTTTTTTTTTTGTTTTGTTTTGTTTTGTTTCTTGCCAGGTAAACAAATCATATCAATTATAGACAATGAGACATGTCAAATTATAAGTGAAATCTGAATTCTGAGAAAGTCATAGGCAGAGATTGTGAGATAGAAAGCAATTCCAAGTAGCAAAGGAATTAGTGTAGTGAAAGCAATCATAATGATAAGTTTCACTGATGAAAGTAACATGGACCAATTCATTAATTTGCTAGATTTCAAAAGAAATCCACTTGATTGTTAGTATTAATTTACATTTTCTTTCTTATGTACAGCTAAGCACACAAAATTACATTTCTAAAATATCCATCATTGACTTATTGAGCCTACAAAGCATAGAAAAACTAAACCTTGCACACAATAACTGAATAAATCATGGAGTTTAAAATTTACTAGTAGTGGGGGGCAGGGAGATAGCTCAGAGGCACAAGTGCCTGCCTTAGCAAGTGCAAGGTCCTGAGTTCGATCCCCGGTTCTGCCAAAGAAAATTACTAGTAGTTAGTGTGGAATGTTGGAAAACATGGTTCTTTGAATTACCATTGAAAATGAGAACCTGTGATTTATCTCCATAGCTTTATCTCTGTTTCTCTCTTTGTTTCTCTTTCTCATATGTATCTGTGTCCATGCACTGAAATTCACATTCTTTTGTAACCAGTTTTTCAACATTTCTATAACAAGTGTTTCTTCTGAAGCAATGTGAGTCTAACATAGTTTCAAAGCTTTATCTATAATATATAGAATTATTTTATTGCTGGGGAATAGCACTGAACTTGAGATTGTATTTTATTTGAAAATGTATTTGTTTACATAAAGTAAAATATGAAATATCTATGAAATTTAGGTTTGCACACCAAATGTATGATAGAATTCAACCCCAGGAAGAGAAAAACGATCTAACACTTAACATTAGTTTTCTTGGTTTACAAACTCTATAGACTTAGTGTTCAAACTAGTTGTTTGCTTCTTTAATTCATATTTTCAAGTACAATAGAATAAATCCTCGCTACTTGAGCATTTTAGAAAAATTTTAAATTCAGATTGACTTTTCAAAGGGAAATTATAGTAATTGTGCACTAACTTTACTCATTATATAAACGCATGCTGTGTCATCATCCAAGACTGACATTTTTTTATTTCCACACAGTGGGCTATTTATATAATTATTGAGGAAAGAAGACGATGAGGGATACACAGGGGTAGAATTTTAATAATAATTTGTTATTCATGTTGTACACAAAAGTCAAAATACTGAAAGATAAATTATGAAGATTAGTTTGCTCTTCCTTTTTGTTTCAAAGTTTCTGTATAGTTAAATTGCTAAAACAAGTCGAAAAGCATTCCTTCAAGTATGCTAATGAGAGAATTCTCAGACTAATTATAATGCCAGGTTGCAGTAAATGCTATTTGTAAATTTCTTGTGAAATATGGCCTTCTCCAAATTATATATTCCTCTCTCATTTTGTGAAATTTATTTATTAATCGTTACCATCATTTTAATATAAGGAAATCTAAATATTAGTTTTATTTGCTCAGTGGACTATACTGCCCTATATATAATTTAAGAACATCATTTTTCAAATAATGAAGAAATGGTTACTAAATTACTCCCCTCTTCATTAAACACTTACATATCATATATTGATACAAGTCTCCAACTAGCCTATAAATCTCAGTTGATTAGGTTTCACATATTTTTGATTACATAGTTGGTTGCAGTTTGTACTCCATACTCTTGCCTAGGAGACTAAATGATTTCCTTGTGCTTTTCCTTTGTCTCACTTTGATTATTTCATTCTTTCCAGATGCCTGTTAAAGCAGTCACTAGGAATGGAAATTTAAATGTTCATGCCTGTGTGTGTTGTATTACGCACCATCTGATACTATCATGAAGCATACATACATACATACATGAGACTGAGTTAAACTCAAGCGCAGTCAGACTAGATCAAGCCAGTCCCATCCAAGATAAGCACAATGCAGTGAGATATCAATCTCTGTGTGAAATGTATATACTTACTGGGAATAAGCAATTAAACTTTTGGCAGTGATTTTTAACATTATTTTGGACAAAATACAGTTAGCAATTAACATTGCCAAATGTATGGTTAAAGCACAGCAATAAATTTCTAGGGGAAAACTACCATTCTTGAATGTTATGCTAAATTTAAGCTATAGATATTTTGTTTCTCATATGTTAAGAGATGCCATGGTATCCAACCCAAAATGTCAATAGTGCCCAGGTTTTTCACCCTTACATTAATTATTTAGACATTGAAAGTATGAAAATACATAAAAAAGAATTGCTTAATTTTTAAGTTCATGAACTTGAATTATAGTCCAAATATTGACCAAAACTCTTGGAAATATCCCCCACAAATTGTGACATATCAATTCTCCATTCTCATTATTTCTTTCTTGGAGTTTGTGAATATGATTTTCATTCCAGTATTGCTCATGGTTCTAGTCTAGCCTGTGCATTTTTTAAATGAGCTGAACATATTTATTGAGGGAAAGAAAGCTGCTGCCCAGAGAGAGACTGCATTTGTCAGGTTCTGTGCCTCATATCTCAGGGCACAGTCTAGTCTTTTATAACTTTCTCCCTCTCCCTCTCCCTCTCCCTCTCCCTC
>PVJA010036485.1:0-21057 GCA_004027025.1 Myocastor coypus
GTTAAATTTAAACAATAAAAAAACCATAATAGCCCCCATAGTCCTCACAGCCCCCACTCCTCCTATAAGGTTCCAACTGTCCTCATCATGACGCTTTACCTATGATGCCCTCAGGGCTCCTTCCTGGACACAATTGCTGTGGATCTTGGCTCAGTCCGCACCCCAGCCTCTGGTCTCCCCCAGGCTATGTCTTTGGGCAGCTATGGGCCTGACAGTATGACCATAGTTTTGTCCATTGTTGCACATGAGAGCTGCAGGGCCATGGTTTGGGAGCAAGGAGGTGGTGGCTGCATGGATGGAGGGACCTGCAGGCAGGGTGATGTCTCCTCTTGTTGGGTCCCAGGGCCAGGTGTGCCTGGGATGGGGGTGGGTGGTAGGGAGGAACATAGTAACTACACCACCTCTGCATACCTGCCAATCCCTTATCCTTTGGGGAAATTTTTTCCAGGTGTCATTAGGCAGCTGTGGGGCTGGGGTACTGGCCCTGCACTGGGAGTTCCATAAACACTTGTGCTAGAAGCCTCTGGGCTTCCAGGCATAGGCTGGAGGAGGGGGGCCTGCGCCTCTGTGAGGATCAAAGGGAGGTGGTTTTGTGGTTCATCACACTGTTTTAGCAGGATGCATATTGGAAAATACTAGGGGTGCAGGCCATGTTAATTAAGAGGGTTCAGATCCAGGTTTAAAAAAATCAGTAGGATGTCACTACAGAGGAAAGTCTACTGTCTGGGCTTCAGGACCTGTGGACACTGAGGAACACTGCTGAGGACACATTGGTGAAGGACAGTGATGACATAACAGTGATGCAAGAACACTGGCCTGCTGGCATTTGGAGATAATGTTGGAGGAGCATTGGTGAGAGGAATATCCTGTTGTAGGGATATTGATGAAGTGATGTTGGTGTATGCTTATTGTGAAGATATGTTGTTGAGGTCATGTTGAGGACAGAATTTTGAGGAAGGAGTGTTGAGGAGATATTGATATGGTGATATTGATGAGGTAGCATTGGTGAGGGGCAATTGTGTGGTGACACTGGAATAGGGATGTTGATGAGCACATGTTAGTAAAGGCACTTGGTAACAGCATTTTGCTGAGTCAACATTGGTGAGAGGATGTTTCTGGTGGATTGTTGGTGAAGGTGCCTTGTGGGGTTGTTGGTAACGTGCAGCTGGTGAGGGAATGCCTGTATGTAGATTTTGTTGATAGGTTTAGTACATTGGTAAAGGCATGTTCTTGAGAAAATGTTGGTAAGATGTTGGCGTGTGTCTGTGGTGGGTTTATTTATAGGAAGGTTCTGGTATATTGGTGATGGGAATTTGGAGTGGGTATACTTGTGAGTGATGTTGGTGAGAGGATATTGCTGAAAAGTCGGTGTATGTGCGTATTAGTGTGGGACGTTTTTGGTGGGGATATTGTGGGTATGTTGGTGAGGGGCTGCTGATGGTAGATGATGTGTACGTGTCAGTAAGTGAATGTTGATGTTATGGGTGTGTTGGTAAAGACATATTTATGAGAGAATGTAGGTGAGGACCTGCTGCTGTGGGATCTTGGTAGTATTTGCTTGTCTGGAATAGTTGGTGAAGGGATGTTGGTGAGCAAATGGTGAGTGGGACCTTTCCTGCCAATCACTGGTTTCAGAAGTCCCCTTTCTTCGGACTGTTTTTCTCAATCTCTCTGGATCTCAGGTGCATATGCAGGAGTTGGCGTCACAGAAAGTAATGTCCTTTTCCTTTAGACAGATCTGAGTCATGGTTATGTGAGGTAAGCTCTGTGTCCCTCTACCTTTCCCTCCTCAGGAAGTTTCTGGTGATAGTGTGGTGGTGTAGAGTGACATGCTGGTGTCAGGGATTTATGGGCATGCATAGGTCTCTTGTTTTTTGTGAGGAGGGAAGAAGGAGCAGAGGGCAATCTACCAGTGGGCAGCCTTCTTCTGCAGGCAGTGGCAGAGAGAATAGTGAGTAACACCCAAGAGGGGACAGATGAGGGGCCTGGAAGCACTGTGGGAAGAAGAGTTGTTGAGTTCATGTCTTGTATGTCAGAATGTGAGCTTATTTGGAAACAGGCATGCAGAGGACATGTTGAGGCATGGTGAGTTCTAGTCCAGGGTGACTGGTATCTTTATGAATAGGGGCCTAGGATTAAGCAGAGTCAGGAAGATGATGGTGGCTGATTCACAGCAGGTGTGGGCTGGGGAGCAGATGTCCAAGAAAGAACATCAACTTTTCATAGGACTACAGTTTAGATTCACTTCTGAAGAGACTGGATGGAGAGAATGGACGAGGGTCCACCAGAACTCACAAAATCTGAGCTGAAAAAGGCAGACAAAGTCAGCTCTCTTCAGAAGTGGAACGTTGCTCACTGCTAGTGGGAAGCATTGCTGCAGGCAGGGACTGCTGTTGACCCTGTTGCTCAAAGCAGAATGTGAGGACTTGAGTTTGAAGGCAGTAATCAGAGGGTGGATGTGCCGCTGTTGGTGATGAATACAGGAGAAGAGCAGGAGTGAGATGCATGCGGGCATATAGAGAAAAAGGACAGCCCACCGCAGAAGTCCCATCAACTGCAAGACTTACTTTTGGGGTGGAATTAGTGGATGGTGATTGGAATTACTTCATTTCAGTTGCTGTTAAAAAAGCAACAAAAGACAAAACGTTTTTGACCTTGAAACTTAAGGAATTAAGCTTGTGTCTCTCAGAAAGGAAGAGGCAACTGGAAAACTCAAGGCTTCAGTGCTGAAACTACTGAGCCTAACTTCTGAGAGATCTTATCCCTCAGTAATCCCTAAACTCTAAAATACCTTACTACCACTGTGTAAAATACTGGTTGTGGAGAATTGCTTTTCCTTCTACCTTATGTTGTAAACCAAACAACTCAAACAAAATATGTCCACGGTCAGAAAAACAAAACAAAGCCATAGGGGAATTTGGACAGGCAAAACACTCTGTGAGGTCAGCAATAGTGCTATTGCAAGCCAAGAGTTCTCAGGGCTTGGAGTAGGTGGCAGTCTCCCAGAAATCCTCCAGGGCAAGTTCCACCTACCCCTACCCTAGGCTGGACTCGTGGCTCAGAAATGAGAGACGATGAATACTGGAGGCCTCGCGGTTTTAGATCTGTCTGGCCTGAGCTGATGCAGAGCAGGGCATCTGCCCCAGGACCCTGATGGAGAGTTTGCAGAAGCTAGTGGCCCACATGCCAAGGTCATGGCCTTAGAAGTGTGGTGACGGTGCTTTGCTGTGATCGCTCCTGCCTCTGGGGGAGGCTGGGAGATGTAGGCCAATGATCAATCCAGGTGGGTGTAGGCCATGCTGCATGTGCAGCTGGTGAGACTTGTGCCAGGCATAAACACAGGCACTGTGGCACCCACAGGTTCAAAGACTTTATTGGGCTGTAGAGTACAGGGCATGGGGTGCTGAGGCAGCCCTCAGGAGTCAAGTGAGGACAGGGCCGGGGCAGGGTGTGGGGTAGCAGAAATCTTTGGAGGGGTTGCAGGTAGGAGAGGGAAGCAGGCACTGAGGGCAGAGTCCATAGGAAGTGGGCCCTGGGGACTTCTGGATCATAAGGTCTGGAGGGCATTGTGGATAATGGAGAGGCAGGAGGGGGCCCTAGGGGACTGGAGAGGCTGTGCTTTGGGCTCGTAGTCCTCTGGTCCTGACCTTCTTGGGAAGAGGGGTTCTTGCTAGCAGAAAGGCCCAGTGCACAGCCCAGCTATTCTGGCAGGTTATGGTCTAGTTAGCACCTTAGATGGAGCGGTGGTGGGCATAGCAGGCAGTCACCACTAACAGATCCAGCGGATGAACCGGTCAAAGAAGCTGGGCTGCGTGAGGCTGTCGAAGTTCTTCTCGCGGAAGATGGCGGCCCTGTCACCCAAGCTGATCTTGGTGAGTACATCCATGTCCACATCACTGCCTACAGCCACCACAGTGGGTACGACATTCTGCTTGCGCATGGAGTGTACTGCCTCCTCCAGACTCTCATTGCCAGTGACGCCATCAGTGAGGAACACAAAGGACAGCTCAGCATGGCGCCGAGCCCCGGTCTGTGCACCGCGCACCACCTCGTTGATGGCGTGCACCACACCTGCCCCCACATGTGAGAAGGAGTTGAGGTAGCGGGCGTCGTCCAGTGCCTCCTGGATGATGGTCAGGTTGGCAGTCAGTGGGAAGATCAGTTGCTGCTCCTGTAAGCCCCCAAACTGCAGCAGCGCCACCCGGGCATTGAGCGGGTCGTCGTCCCGGCGCGCCAGAGTCAGGCGCCGGGCCACCTCCTCCACGAAGCGCTGTGCCTTGTGGAAGTTCTGCTCACCCAGCCGTTCGGAGCCATCCAGCAGGAAGACGATGTCCACAGGCCGCTGTGTGCACTGCGCCACGTACAGCTCTGCGGGGGAGATGTGAGGTGGGCACAGGTGGTTGATTGGTGGATATCAGGGGTATGAGGGCATGGGGGCCCTTGGCCAGGCTGCACTGGTAATGTCCTGGTCCTCCAGGCCTGCCACAGTCTCCCACCAGGACCAATCTTAGACTCAAGCTGGGGACATGGGTGGAGGGGTCACCTCAATCTCTCCCTGGCAATAACCATCTGCAATAAAGGTCACCTTTGAGTGGAAGGGGGAGAGGATATCTCAAAGGCCCCCAGCCCTTGTTTCTCTCTTGACAGGCATCAGCCTGCTCTGCCCTGTGGCTGTCTAGGCCACATCTCACCCAGAATACCAAAGGCATCCCTTCCCACTTGGTGAGGGTTTCTTGTATGCAAGCACAGTGTGGTGAGACCCTAGGCAGCTGGTGTGAGCCCTGCTGAGATGCACTGTGCCCAGAGGACTCTTTCCCATGTGGATGGTCACCATCCCTGATCAGGGGGGCCAGAGTGTGGCTACAGCCAGGACAGAGGTCAGGCCCTTACCTAAATGTGGCTTCAGAGACTGCACTGGGACCTAACTGTCTGCATACCAGGGACACAGCTGGGTTCCTCAGGGTAGAGAGGGGAGGACACTCTGTCACAACCCAGGTGTTTATGCTCCTGGGATGCCATTAGGAACAGTGTCCTAACCCCCAGCAGTACCGTTAGGAAGCTCAGTGTCCCCCCAGCTTGAGGGTCCTCAAGGTGCAACCTGCCAGAAGCCCCCTTGAGCACAGCAGTGCATTCCCTTTGTATGTTTCAGCTTCTATAAAGCGCCCAGCATTTGCTCGCTGTGCCTGAGGACAGCCATACCCCAGCAGGAGAGCATCTGCTACAGATGGACACTTTTGAGAGCTTATTCATGATGTAGCTTCTTTCAGTGCAAACTGCTGCTGGGACTTGCTTAGCTTATCTAGTAAGTTCTCAGGGACTGCAGGACTCCCTGATCTCCTTGGACTAAGATCCATCCCACAGTGGTTCTCACAGACATGGAGACATACAGCAGGGCAATGGGTTCCCACAGACATGCAGCAGGGCAGTAGGCTCAGGGAGTAATGGAGATGCACAGCAGACAGGGGGTTGGGGTTCTCAGGCCCTGCCTCCCCCTTCTGTGGGCTCCCTTTTCCTGCCTGCAGCCCCACTGCAGGCCTGGCCTGGCACATGGGTGGTGGAAGGACTGGAGCCCAGCTAGGTAGGGAGTGCTCCTCTGGCTCAGGGGTCACCTGTCTTAGCTTGTCTTGGGGATGATGACCTTGCTGCGATCACCTCTCCTGTCCCCACACTAAGAGAGAACCCTGCCCCATACTCAGCTCATACTTCGAAGAGCAGTGAAGGTCTTGCCTGGTGAGTGCTCCCTGATGGTACCCAATAAACTCAGGGGTCAGGCTGAGGGTGCAGATCCTAGATGTGGTAGCTGTGGGCATTTGACTAGCAGTGGTCATGCAAGTTCAGATGGGGTTATGGTATCAGGAGATCACAAAGACTCCCTGTCACCCAACTCTGAGCACCTTTACATGGAACTCTATGCCTCAAGCACATGCATGTCACTGTCCCCAGCATTGATCCTCTGCCCCAAGACTCTGCTCTTTTGATATCTGGGCTCAACAAGAACTGGGCCAGGGGGATTTCATATCCTCCACTGCCACACCCCATGTCCAGATAGACATACACAGCTTGCCAGCAGAGTGGCCATGTGGGTGGATGACATAGTGACTCCTACAGATGTGCACATCCACTTGAAGGCGCTATGAAGATCACTTTTGCTGGTGAGGATGGCACAGGGGGAAAGCTAGGGTGATGCTTTATGTGGTGCTAGGCAAGCACTTGGCCACCTGAACCCTAAGTGAAGGATCTGGGGGGTAACATCCTGGAGCTGGTGGGCTTCCAATCTAGTGACTGTTGTCCTTAAGTGGAGGAGAGCCCAGAGACATAGAGAGGAGGCTGTAGGAAGGTGCAGGGAGGGAGGCTGCGGTGGGAGGAGCCTTCCCTGGAGCTCTGGGGGATGGGGCTGGAGCCTTGAGGTTTCAAATGGGACCTGCGGTGCCCAGATGTGTGGGAAGGTGAATTCCTACATCTTGGCCCCGGTTATGCAGCAGCCCTGGAAAGCTACAAGGTACAGGCTCTGCGCAGCAGCCCTGGACAGCTACAAGCTACAGGCTCTGACAAGCAGTCCGTGGCCTCAGCACAGCGTTAGCGCAGTCTCAGGATCCCCTGTGATATCCCTGTGCACCAGCTTAAAGGTGTCAATGAACAGCTGCATCCAGTCATGCCGCTCCACCCCCGTGGCGAACTTGGCCCGCTCAGCAGTGTAGACCATCACGGCCACCAGCTGGGAGTATGAGGCTGGGTCCTGAGTGAACTCCGTGGCGTTTAGCAACTGCTGGATCAGGGGGATGGTCCTGGGGAAGGTGGGGTCCGGTCCCTCTTCCGTGCGGAGGAAGGTGACCGGGGGCTCGCTGCCAGGCCTCCATCCATCTGCAAGGGGCGTCCAGAGAAGACGTTAGGGCCTTAGGTGCGTTGGGCCTCTGTGTGAAGGCAGAGTGAGGACCAAGGGGAGGGCACTGGGCAGGTGCGTGCGAGGAGCTTCGGCTGGCGCAGCAGGAGGCGGCAGTGGGGATCGGGCAGCGAGTGACAGTTCAAGGGAGGAGACTGTGTGGCAGCACCTGTGGCCACTGGAGAACTTGAGGGGAGTTCTGGGCAGACTGACCAGGTGTGCCACCCACACTGCCGTAGGGTACAGACCCTGGATGGGGCAGCTCTGGGCATTTGACTAGCAGTGGTGATGCCACTTCAAATGGGGTTATGGAGTCAAGAAATCACAAAGACTCCCTGCCACCCCGCCCTGGATACCTTCACATGGAACCCTGTACCTCGAGCACATGCATCCTGGAAACACCTCCAGAGAGAAGTAGCAGCTGAGCACAGTCCGCTGCATGAGCACACCACTGGGCCTCTGTCCCTCTGCTCCCTCTCTGCTGCCCTGACTCAGTGGGCTGTGGTTGGGAAGTAGACATCTGCAAACCTTGAGGTGGTTGAAGCAGCCCAGCTCTGTAGGCCTTGGCCCCCCAGTACACTTAGGGCTCCCTGCCTCTGGCCCCCTCCTGAGCTCAGGTCCACAGTGCCCAATAGGCTGAGTGGTCCCTGACTCTGCTTCTGGGTGGATGGCACAGTGTAGTCCAGGTTGCCCACCCAGGACATTTGTAATGCATGTCCCAAGGTCACCCTGCCTAATTCAGCTTGGGCCACAGGTGGCTATAAAGAAAGGGGCACTCAGCAAGTTCAGCAGGAGCTGTGGAGGCTGGGGCAGGAGGGGGTGTGTGGTGTGTGACAGTGGCTCAGGTCCCTGTTTCTTCCCTGCCCCCTTCCCCATTACCCTCACAGAGCCCGGTGTCCCCTATGGAACCTGCCCATTCTAGATCCTGAGGCCACGGCAGCCTGAGGTCAACATGGTCTTGATCCAACTTCTTGAGAAAGGGAGACACAGAGGGTGGAGTACACTCAGCAGAGCACACCCACAACTGCACTCCAGGAGCAAGCACAGGCAGACGCTTAGCACCTAGCAGGAACTGCTGTGACCACACACCAGCCCCACCACGCTGGCATAGAGTGCCTGGCAGACATGAGCTCCTTCCTACTCAAGAGACAAGTTGTCTCACCACTCAGGAGCAAAACGGGAACCCTGGGCTGTTGGCAAGCTGGCTTCTGCTCCTGGGACTGAGCTGCACATGGCATTTGCAGAGCCAAACCTGTGTCACAGCCAGGTACCCCATGGAGGGTGCTGTGCCCCTGGGATCCTCTGAGGCCTCTCAGTGGTGCAGTCCCAGACCCTACCTCTGGCAGAAAGCAGACTCACATAGCTATCTGTGAGAATTGTATGGAGCAGCTACCCAGGCACAGACCCGTGGGAGAGGACTGGCCTGGCACACAGCCTCACTCCACCTGCACATAGACCCTGAGGACCATTGCTTGTGCCTGGTGGCATTACCATCCCCATGGCACACCCCCAACCCAGTGCCCCCAGTACTCCTGAGAAGGCCAGCTCCTGGGGTCCTGGTGTTCTGTTACCCACAGCTGGGAGGCGCAGGAGGACACAACCACTACTCTCCCCAGCCCTGGCCTCGCGTGCTGCTTCTGCCTGGCACTTTGGGCCAGGATATGAAAGCTGTTGGCAGGGTTAAAGCAAGCAGTTGGGAGCTGCATGGCTGTTGGCATGGCTGCCTCAGAAGTCTATCAGCCATTTTGTTCTTCAAACCAGAGGAAGTACCCGCCTAGCACACGGGAATACTTCACGGTCATGAGCAGGGTTCCCTCCCTGCAAAGTGCCCACCCTTCAACCCAGCAGCAGCCTAGGATTACTCCCAGCCGTGCCAGCAACGCCATCTGCAGTCCGGGCTGGACCTGGCCAGGCTCTGCCCAAGGCTGTCCCTGAGGACATCTCTATAGCATGTGGCCTTGGGTGCACAAGCCCCTCATCCCCAGCCCCGGTGGCTAGGAGGGAGAATGCCAGGGCTGCTCACCAGGTTGGGGTGTGGGCTTGGGGAACCCACATTACCTGTTTGGCAGGGAAGCTCTGGGCACACGATCTGAGGGTCTGGAAGAGAGGAGAGAGGCCACGGTCTCCATCAGTGCCCATCGGGCCCTCAGTGGCCACCTGCCCTATGGTCAGTGCTGTATCCTGATGCCTACTTGAGCAAAGACCTGCTCATCTAGGCAGAGATCCTGCCCTTACCTGAGCACAGGGCACTCATTCTCCTGGGCACAGGACCTCCCCATCTGGGCAGATGAACCTCCCACAGTTAGGCACCGGACACTCTAACCTGGGCAGAGGGTCCCCTCACCTGGACACTAGACCCCCTCTTCTGGGCATGGGACCCCCACCTGGATATAGGGTTCCTTACCTGGGCACAGTACATCCTCCATGTCATCAATGAACTTCTCGGCCACCAGGTCAGAGAAGAGCGTCATGTTGCGCACCTGTTGTGGCTTGTCACAGGCGATGGAGTAGAGGTTTTCACTCTCATGCTTCTCATGGAACATGTCACCAATGCCAATGGCTGTCACGGTGACATCGCGGTCACACAGCGCCCGCAGGTTGAGGTCATCATCGCGTGGGTCGTGGCGCCCATCTGTGATAACCACGGCGAACACTCTTGTCTTCTGGCGTCGGCTCTCCTTGATGAGCTGGTTGTAGGCGAACTTGAGGGCTGAGGGTGTCCAGGTGCCACCCGCAATCCACTCCAGGTTCTTGACCGCCTCCTTGAAGCTGGACAGGGAGTCGATGCGCTCGTCGTCCAGCTGGATGGCCTCGAAGGTGCCCTCGTGGCTGTACTGCACCACGCCCACGCGTGTCCCTGCAACAGCCACTGACATGTGAGGCACCCCAAGGCCAGCACAGACCCCATGGTGCCATGTGCAGAGACACTGCCAGGGACACCCCACTCCACTGACCGGTCTCTGACTTGGGGTCCTTGGCAATGGCCCCCAGCCTGTTGACCACGTTGATGACGAAGTTCTTCTCCAGGGTGAAATTGGTGTAGCCAATGCTCTCAGAGCTGTCAATGACGAAGACCACATCCAGGGCACCACAGCGCTTCTCACAGTCTAGGGGGTGGCAAGGTTAGTGAGTGGTAGGGCGAGGGCCACAAGAGACTCTAAGGCCCCAAGAGGCAGGGACGTGGGTGAGGACTTACCGCAGCACCCACAGGTCTCCCTCACGTAGGTCATGACATCACATTCCTGCAACATGAAAAGTAGGCAATGCCTCAGGAAGTGTCTCCAGGCAGGTCCCTGGACCTGAACATGGTGATATTCCCTGCCCATGCGAAACGGAGACCAGGGAGGGAAGTGGTTGGGTGTGATCCCCTGGCCTCATCCTGCCCACCACTCCTGGCTACTGTCCCTATTCCTGGTGTCCTGGAGCAAGGACACTTCCAGATAAGGCTGCTGCCAGGCAGGGTGGTGCATGCCTGTAACCCCAGGACTCGGGTGGCAGAGGCAGACGACTGCTCTGAGGTCAGCCCGGGCCACATAATGAGTTCAACACCAGCGTGGACTGCATAGTGAGCTGAAGTTCACCCAAGTCCACCCAAAACAAAATAAATAAACAAAAATCCCCAGAACAAAACAGAACAGACAAATACACTGAGTCTATCCTGTGACACCTACCGTGAGGCCGGGGTCTCCAGGGGGCCCAGGCTCACCCTATAGGAAAGAAGGCAATGAGGCACAAGAAAGGCTGGGGCCACAGCTCAGTGCACACTGGCCCAGGGTTAGTGGAGACAAGGGTTAGGGGCCCTCCTACCTCTGGTCCTGGGTCTCCTCTCGGTCCCCGAGGGCCTGGTTCTCCAGGGGGACCAGGGTCAGCCTGTGGAAGAGGGGTCAGGTTGGCTTGGCAATACCCTGGTGGGTCCCTACTCCCCAAAAGCAACCCTGTCTTCTTCTTGGGCACAGTGAGCGTAACCCCCAACTGGGGAGCACCCAGGCTCTGCCGCTGGGGCAGGCTGAGGGTCCCACAGAGTGCAGAGGAGCTTGGGTGATGCCCCAGACAGCGGGCCCCAGCCATGACTGCTGTCGCCCCAACTGTCCACTTGCCACTGCCCCTCATGCTCTAGTCCACCACCAGCTTCACTTGTTCCTCCATCCATCCAGCTGCCCCCCATGCGCCCACTGTGTCCGGCCACCACACCTCTCTTCATCTGCATATACATTCACTGATGACTCTGCTGTCTGTCTGTCCACCCAGTGTCTACCCTGTCTGTGTTCTGTGCTGTCCTCATGCAGTCACTCGTCTACTGCATTGCTTGTCGGGAGCTGGCCTGGCCTGGGCTGTGCAGGTGGTGGGGATACGAGGTGATGGTACAGGCAGGATGGGTGGGGCGGGGCGGAGCCTGAGCTGCTTTCTGTTCAGCCTGACACTTGGCACAGGTGGACCCAGTCAGCCACAGGCTCTCGCTGCACTCAGGCCTGGACCCCTGCTGTAGGGTGACTGCAATACTCACAGGCTCCCCCTTTTCGCCTTTCCTCCCAGGTCTTCCTTTCATGCCAAAGTCTCCTCGGCCTCCCTGTGGCAGGGATAGAAATGTTAGTTGGGTGGAGGCATCCATCTCTAGGCTCCACCTGCCCATGGAGACCACCCAGACTGCCAGGGATATGACTGTGCCTTGTCAGGAGAGACATAGCTATGACTCAGGTCACCTAAGAGGCAGAGCAAAAGCCCAAAGTTTGGTTCAAAAGGGGCCCAGCCATGGCTGGTGGACACCACACATGGCTGGCTGGCTGTAGGACCTGGCCAAGGAAGAGATGTGCCCCTGGAAGCCACCATGGATGTGGCCAGACTGGCAGGGCCCACGTACCTCAGGGCCCGGTGGGCCAGGCTCGCCTTTTTCTCCCTGAAAAGGAAACAGGTCAGATTTTCTTGCTTCAGGGGTCTAGGGCCAGCCTGTGAAGGCCCCTGGGGACCTCTTGGTCCAGGAAGCCCACAGTCTCCCTGCAAAGGAAGGGAGCCAGGACCCCAGAGAGTAGGTCTTGTCATCAGCATTCACACTGAGCTCACACCTCTGCCTCAGGGGAGGCCATGTGACACCACCCATGCCCCACACTCTGTCCCCAAGGCTGGGCCCTATCTTTGACCTCTGATCCCTCACAGCCTCTCGAACTCAACACAGGAGGCCTCCAGGGCCACTGAGGGCAAGGTCTAGCCCCACCCCAGCCTCTGACCCATGCCCAGACTCACCGGTGTCCCTCGGGGTCCTGGGTAGCTGAAACCAGGCCTGCCAGGGTCTCCCTGGAAGAAGAGGTGGGGTTACTTAGACTGTACTGTGGGAGGGGTGGGGACCGTGGTCAGCACTGGGAGGGGAGGGGCATGTGGGATTGGCACCACTGTCTGGGCTTTGAGTGGGGCCTGCCAGGCAGGCCCTGTAGCTCACATGTGGGGGGACTTGAGACACGCGGCAGCACACCCCTGCCCCTGCCGCCCCATTCCCAGTGCTGGAGCTGAAAGGGAAGCAACTGTACTCCAATGCCTTCCTGCACCCTGTCATTGTCCACCGCCCTTCACCACTGGCCCTGGCCTGAGAAGGCTGTACCTTGGGGCCTGGCTGTCCTGAGTCTCCGCGAGGCCCAGCGTCACCAGGGTCACCCCGAGATCCCTGAGGCAGAAGAGAAACTGTCGCTCAGTTGCTCCGACGGGGACAGATGGGCATCCAGGGGTCTCCAGCCCATCCCAGCCCAGCTCTGACCCACAAGCTACATGGTTCCAGATCCCCATGTTACCCTCAGAATGGGGCTGGTAGAGTGGGACCCATGGGGACAGGTCCTGGCCCATGGGCATGGGACTGTGGCTAGCGGACCCCAGTGCTGCCCACAGTGTTCAGGATCCCATGGGGTGGGATACAGATAGGGTGCCTGATACTGACCTGATTCCCGGGCTCCCCAAGTGCCCCCTGGGGCCCTCTGGGTCCAGGAAGCCCTCGGTCTCCCTGCAAAGGAAGGAACCAGGTTGAGTCCTCTGGTGACATCAGAGACCTAGAGGTTGGATCTGGGACAGACCCCAAACCCTGCTGCTTGAGGGCTTTAGGCCTTACTCCTAACCAGAGGGCCTGGTGAGGCCTGGAGGTGGAGTACGGTACAGGCTTGGCCTCCTGCCCACCCGCCCTCCTGACTGCCCAGCCCTCTGGTACCTTAGCTCCTTTGCTGCCGACCTCTCCAGCCAGGCCTCGGGGCCCTTCGGAGCCAGGGTCCCCCTGTAGGAAGAGAACTGGGTCAGGTCACAACTGGGGACAGGGTGGGGTGTGGGGCAGGGTCTGACTGGTTGTCTGGGTAGATGCTAGAACAGGGGTGCCCTCCATTCCACTACCCTGTCTCTGCGGGCCACCTTGGCAGGATGGACCTCCTGTCTCTGGGAACCAGAAGAGCAGCTTGTGTCAAGAGCCCATTGGCGTCATCCTCCAGAGCTTGTGCGCATGGCAAGGATCTGCGGGGTGGGGCAGTGTACAGCCTGCTCACTGTGTCTGGCTTGGTGGGATGGTGCCATCAAGGAGAGTGAGAATCCTGCTTTCTCTGCACACCACTCTGACAGACCCTGTGGGAGCAGCCCTTACTCCCACCTCGGGGAGGCCTCGTGATGTTTGGTTTTCCTGACAGATGTGGATGGGACGAGATCCACAAACCCAGGGTGACACTGCAGTGCAGATGCAGATATGGCCAGGGGCCTGCTGTCTCGAGGGACTCACCTTTTCCCCCTTTGGGCCGTCACTGCCCGGGCTACCCTTGGTTCCAGGGTCTCCTCTGCGCCCCTGCAGGGACAGACATGTCAGTAGCTGTTTTGACCCTTTCTCCTTGGGGGCCCTTGTCTGCAGGTTCTGGCCCTTGAGGATTTAGGGGCTGTGGGGGCACTACTCAGGTTCCAGTCCTGGGAAGCTGGTGTTTGAGGAGTTGTGACTGGGTGCTGCTGGGCCAGGATGGTCCCGTCTTCAGGCTGTGTATCCTCACAGGTCAGCCTAGGGGCTGGGCATCTCCCCAGTTCAGACCTGGGGGGCCCTACAGGGGTAGCTGGCCCTGGTACCCTTCTCAGTGGGGTGATGGAGGTGTAAGGGGACTCTGCCTGCTTTAGACCCTAAACCTGAGGCTGTGGGGGGCAGGGACTCACAGGCTCGCCTTTGGGTCCTCGGGGTCCAGGCCCACCCTTGGCTCCTTTCACACCTGGACTTCCAGGGGCTCCGTTGTTGCCTTGGTAACCCTGTTAGGGGTAGGGGACAGTGTAGTCACTGTGAGTAAGTGAGTGGCAAGGACCCTCAGGCTCTGAGGTGCCTGGTATCCAGCAGCAGAGGACTGCATGTGCTCAGCACACAGCTGGTCTTTTTACCCTCACACCTGTGAAGTAGCGCAGCTTGTGGCTGGGTAGCTATTCCCAAGGTCTCACCTTGCTTCCTTTGTCCCCAGGGTCTCCTGGGGGCCCCCTGCGTCCTGGGCGTCCAGCATCCCCCTACAAGGATTTGGAGAGATTAGCTCAGCCCTCTGTAGGGAGGAGCAGGACCAGGCGGATCTTGGGGGTCTCACGCCCATCCCACCATCTTTGAAGCACTCATAGTGTCGGGCACTAGGGTCTGTACAGGTTGCTCTGAACCATCCAAAGGCAGGGCATGCAGGGCAGAGGCCAAAACTTGCATCTTAGGCAGCCAGGCCAGAGCCACCAGCCTTGGGGGCAGCACACTCCCAGCAAGGGATCCTGGTGGCTTTGGCTGTGTGTGCCTTGGGGAAAGGCACTATCTATGGGCTTCCTTCTTAGGCACCCACCTTGGCCCCTTGGTCTCCTTGCTCGCCTGGGCTCCCGGCGTCTCCTGGATACCCGTCAGGGCCCTGTGGGGAGGGGAGGTGTGATATTGGGGCCAGGGCCACTGAGGATTGAGTGGGGTCAGCAAAGCTTGTCCTCTGAGCCTCAAGGGTATCTCCCACCTCACTGTGGGCCCTGGCCCCATGAGACCCACCCATGGTGATGGCCCAGATGAGGAGGCCCACAGTACCCAGCTCACAGAAACACTAGCCTGGAGAAAGCTCCTGAGAGCTGTGGCTAGGGATTGGCAGGGCAGGACTGGCCAGGAGGGAGTAGCCAGGTACCCCAAATCCTTACCCGATCTCCAGGATCTCCCTTGCAGCCTGGGGGCCCAATGCGGCCCAGCTTGCCCTGAAAGAGGAAGGATTGGGGAAAGGTCAGCCATTCTGGTCCAAGGAAGGAGAGCAGGCATGGCCAACCCACAGGGCAGAAGAGGAACAGCCCAACAACTGTCCTACTTTACCTCCGTAGAGCTGCTTCCTGGGAACAAGGCTGGGGCACAGTTTGTCCATGTGCCTGAGTGTGCACGTGTGTATGAGTGTTTGTGTGCCAGGGTGTGTGTGTGTGTGTGTGTGTGTGTGTGTACACACGGACATGTGTACTGCTAGCATAGCACCAGGCTAAGGCTCACCCTACCTTCTGTCCATCGGTCCCGTTCTTGCCTGCCAGCCCAGGGGCTCCCTGAAAAGGATGTTAAAGGGGTCATGAGTGCTGATCCTGGTCCCCTCAGCAGCAGGGAGGTAGGTGCCGCTTGCTTACCTTCCTTCCATCGGCTCCAAATTCTCCCTGTATAGGAGGAAAGTGGGCGTGAATTGAGCTCCCATCAGTGGACACCACCATCTCTGGAGTGAGGGCTGAACCCTTAGTCCAGCGGAAGGCTGGGAGAACCCCATGGGATCATCCTGGACTCCGCCAGGCCCCAGGACTAGGACAGCCTGGTGGACTGCAGCATCGTCTGCTTCCAGCTCTGCCATGAAAACTTACCTTCTCTCCTTTGAAACCAGGCACACCCTAGGACAGAAGGAAGGACAGACGTCACTAGAGAACCTTGAGTTCCTGGAGGTGAGTGAGGGAGGGCGGGGAAGATGGGGATGGTAATCTGAAAACGTGGTGTTCAAGGTCCTCTGTCTGTCGCCTGGAAGCTGCATGCAGGCTCTGAACACAGGCTGGATGAGTTGTCAGATGGATGTTCAGTTTTGGGGTGATCTTCAAACTGTGTAGGTATCAGGGTGTGGGAGCCTGCCATAGACAGCACCAGGTCTCCTGAACCAGGCCGTTGCCACCCAGCGGGGCTCACCTTGGGTCCTGGGAATCCAATGGGGCCTTCGATGCCAGGGTCTCCCTGTTAAAGAACACAGGCTTGGATGGAGCCTCAGCTCTGGTGTGTGGGAGGGTGGTTAGGGATATGGAGTGGGAGTGCTTACCTGTCTCCCCTTCTGTCCTGGCTCTCCTGGCTCACCCATGTTGCCCTTAGCACCCTAAAGGCAGATGACAGGGAAAAGGGTAAACTGTGGGAGGCTGGAAAGCTGGGCAATGGAAAACCCATTTGCTCCCCTGAGAGGGGGCAGGTCCAGGGCCACTGGCCCCTAGACCTTAGAGTCAGCTGCCCCTGAGGCCCCAGCTGCTGACTCTTCTCTGAGCCCCCAGGAAGCTCTCCATGAAGCTACCCTTCCACATCTGTGGCTGCAACTGCAGGGCTCAGATTGTCTCCAAGATTGTGTGGCATTCATGGTGTCATTAATTTCTCTGAATAAGGTGGGGACCCCAGTAACTGCACATAGCTCAGAGATTCAGAAAGCCATATAAAACCTGCACCCCCAGAAGCAGAGTTTACTGGTGGCTGCCTGCACTTCTTAATATGCTTCCTGCTCAGGTGTAGAGGGGCAGAGAAGCAAGGAAGATGTGAGGACTGAAAGAGGAGCTGAGCATAGAGGCTCCGAGTGCCACAACTGTGCCCTCCTCAAGGCCCTGGACACCACTAGGCTGTGGGCACTAGGCTGGCCAGTGGTGATTTTACTCCTGGATGTGTCAGGGTGGGTTTTGCTACCAGGACTGGAGACACAAGGAGAGTAGTGGAGAGGATATGGCCAGTGGCCTGGGGATGTCTCTTCTGACGCTTACTGGTCTAGAAGCTATCACCACATTTAGAAAGAAAGCAGTAATTTCCTCTGAGAGTCACTTTAAATGCTTGGTCCTGTCTTGTGGCAGAATTCTCCAGCCTCTACCTTAAGGTTTCTAATGGACACGGATGGTTAGGGTTTTAAACTCTCTGATAGTGGAGTCTGGAAGGATTCTGTTCCATACAACTCTGATGTTAGGAACACAGGAGACCATTCACAGCAGGTTCCA
Source organism: Myocastor coypus (assembly GCA_004027025.1). Lineage (NCBI taxonomy): Eukaryota > Metazoa > Chordata > Mammalia > Rodentia > Myocastoridae > Myocastor > Myocastor coypus. Next base: position 17,066 of record PVJA010036485.1, read on the forward strand.
AAAAACTTGCTACTTGATAAGCCACACAGTAGGTGCTCTCTGTAACTCAGCAGCCATGGTTCCCAATAGCATGTCTCGCATTAGACCTACCTGAGTATGCTTGCTTGCTTGACAAGTGTTTTTTTTTTTTTTTTTTTTTTTTTTTTTTTTTTTTTTTTTTTTTTTTTTTTTTTGTCTTTTTGAGACAGGGTCTCGCTATGCAGTTGAGGATGGTCCTGCGCTCACTTTTGTAGCCCAGGCTGGTCTCGAACTCGCACCAATCCTCCTGCCTCAGCCTCCCAAGTGCTGGGATTACAGGCGTGAGCCACCACGCCCGGCTAGACAAATGTTTTAATGTTACAGTTTATTTATTTTTCTTTTTGAAAAAAGTCTTACTTTTCTCAAAATGTTATTTAAACAGGGGTGATGAGGTACAAGGTGTTTGGGGTCTCACCTTCTGTCCACGGTAGCCTTTGGGGCCAGATGGTCCTTGGATCTCCAGGCAGCTCACCTTATAGCACTGAAATGAGAAGGGACAATGTAGTGACAGCAGCTTAGGCAGGTGGGAAAGGTCCCTGGCTGGATGTAGCTTTGGGACACATACAGCTGAGACTCTCAGTGCCTGTCAAGCCAGGGGACCAGAACAAAGACACTTGAATAGATATTTCCTGTCTCACAGATTGTAGCAAAGATGGTGTAGCAACTGGTGTTGAGCTGGCACTGTCTGTGTGCAAGGTGTGAGTCACGAGCACTGAGTCCACACTGGGTGGGGCCCTCAGGCACCTGTGCCCTTTCCCTGGGAGCCAGAGCTGGCACATGGTGCATGGCATATGACACATGGGGTGTCACAGATATCTGGAGATGTATGCTGCCATCACCTGACATAGCCTGGGTTGTATGCAGCCACCCATCAGGGTCATGACCCTTGAGGACCCAAGCAGCCTGGTTTGAGTAGGAACCCTTATCAAAGCCCTGAGATTTGGATACAACACAGTGTGGAAGATTTTTCTCCCTCTCCTCCACATAGAGCTCTAGCTCCTGAGAGCCAGAGCCCAGAGTGGTGCTTTGTGGGGTCCTCAGAGTCACAGGCCGCCAGGGTGGACAGGAGAGGGAAATGCTACTTACCTCTCCGTAGGCTTCATGTTTCTGCAGAAAGACAGGGCAAAACAGAGAGGGCCTTGGTTAGTGAGAGCCGGGGTTCCTGTGGCTAACCAGCCTGGTCTTGTGTGCCTTCCCTATAGGGTCCGCTGCTCACCATGACCTTGATGATGCGGTTGATGGTGTCCTGGTCAATCTCAGTGGAGTCTGGCCGCATGGTGGCATAGTTGCTGCGGTAGAGCTCATGTGGGGTGCTGGCAATATCTCGCAGGCCCTGCTCATTTAGATTCTGGTTGGGCGCCACAGCAAAGAGCCGGATGCCCTCGTCTCTGGCCCGCTCAGCCTGTAGCTTGATGCCACCACATGGGCTGCCTGTGACGTGGCCATCTGTGATGACTATAGCGAAGTTGACACCACGGGCCCCTGACTGGCGGATCTCCTGCGTCATGTTGGCCAATGCACAGTCGGTGAAGGTGCCCCGGCGGAAGGACCTGATGCCTTGCAGGCTCTTAGTGAAGGAAGCTCGATCACTGCCTGGTGGGCTGAACACCTCCACCAGGTCAGAGAAGTGTAGCCCGCCATAGCGCCAGCTGAGCGCCACCTGGTCCAGGTAGAACTCATTTTGCAGCTGGCTGATGAGCTGTGGGACGAACTGCTGCATGTGGTAGAGCAGGCTGTCGGTGGGTGACTGCATGGCCACACTCTCCGAGGTGTCCAGTACAAAGTACACGTTGACAGGGCAGTCGGTCTTTTCTAGGGACAAGGGGTGTCATGGCCTGCCTAGTGGGCTTCCTTCCCCACCCTGCAGCCATCCCCGCCTGAGCCCTGGTACCTGGGCAGCTGTTGGTCCTGTCAGAGGTGATGGTATCTGGTGAGATGAGCTCTTGCTGCTGGGCATGAAGGGCCCCGAGTAGTCCCCCGAGCAGCAGTGCTGAGAAGGGGCCCCGCAGCATTGTGGCAGTCACCTTGTGCCTCAGTCCTGCAAGAGACGGGGCACTGTAGGCCATGCCAGGTATTGCAACCCAGCTATGAAGGGTGTCTGGCCGGTTTGCAGGAGACAAGGGCCTGGTGCCTGGTGTTGTCCCTGGGCTGTGACCCATTCCCCTAATCCTCAGTGAGGCTCCCTACTCACAGTGAACTCATCTGGGCTCAGTTCTGGCCCTGTCAAGAAGGGTGGAAGCCCAGGGCTGCCTTCACACCCACACTACCACCCATTGGCATTGGAAGCAGGAGGAGGGAAGAAGATGCCACTCTGCCTGTGGCTCCTAGTCCCTGTGTGTGACCTTGACCAGGGCCATGCCCTTAGTCCTAGTCTCCTTCACTAGGGACATTGGTGACAACAGAGAGGTCAATGTTGTCCAGACCTAGTTATTACTAGCACAGTTCTGCATCAGGATCTCAACAGTCAAGCCCCAATAAGCCTGTCATGTGACCTGGGGTCTGGCATGATGCCTGGGGACACTACCTTCACAGACCCAGAGCTACCTTTGCTGTCTCTCTGGGCTGGATTTTACGGCCTGAGAACCCTAGAATAGGGCTGATGGCAACTGGGTTGACTGAGGCCAGGAATTGTTGGAAACACTCACTTTCATGGGATACGATGCCAGAACTACTCTGCTCTCTACATATGTCCACTCAAGCTGGCAAAGGCCATGACCCAGGGCTCCATTCTAGCAGCAACCTTCAGGGGGCTTGCCAGGGCTCAATCTTGCCATGTGGACAGTGGTGTGGGTGGGAGGTTATGTGTCAGAGTCGGTGTTCCACTGCCTATGGTTCTTTGCTGCCCACATTGGGTGCAAAGAGACTGGCAGGGCATTGGGGCAGGGACATAGACGCTTGCACAGAATTATTCCCAATTTGAATCCCTGGGAAGCTGCCAAAAGTGCAGGAGGCCTCTCCAGAGCACAGGTATTAAATGGCTTTAGCTGGAGAGGGCAATGGCGCCAGGGAGCCACAGGTTTGGCACTGGAGGCAACCAATGATAAGGAGAAGTTATTGGAGAGCTGTGAAGAGAGAGAAAGAGATGGTGGAAACAGTGAGGGACAGACCTCAGACCTGGAAGTATGAGGAGATAGGGGAAGTGACAAAGTTAGGGCAGGAAACAGGGGAAGTGACAAAGCAACAGAGCTGTCAGTCAAGGACCAGGGAATTTGTCCCTGTTGGGTGAAGGGTGGTAAGGAAGTGAGTTCACATGAAGGGATGGTGGGAGCTGGTGTAAGGATTTTAGAACATCTGCACAGGGAAACACATCAGAACAAAGTGCAGGAAGTACCTCCGGGGAGCTCATATGGGTGCCGAGGGGTGGGTGCCAGTGGCATCCTCTCTCACACCTCTTGCCATCCGGTCTGTGCATGAGGATGGAGTGTGGCTTCTACACCATGGCAGCCCCTGGCTGTCCCTGGTGTGGCTTGCTAATGGGGAGGCCAATTGCTACATCATGCGGACACAGCAGGGTGGGCCCTGAGTTGGCAGTGGATCCTTCAGCCTCAGTTAGCTTCCTAGTCGCTTCGGCCAGGATCTCCACTGTCTATGAAAGATCCAGGGCTGGTGCCATCCGGCAGAGCCTTCCCAAGCTACTGATCCCCAGATCCGTAAGACTGTCAGAAAGCTGCTGATTCTCTTCTGTCAGTCACAAGTGATTAGAAAATGTTATGGAAAAAATACTGTTTGTGTCAGGAAGAAAAACAAAACAAATCCAGGGAACAAAGTTAGCAATATTGCATAGGAAGTGGGGAAAACAACTCAGCTTTCCCCAAGGAAAAAGCTTGTCTTTGGGTAAATCATCTAAATATCTTAATAGATATTATGAATATCAGTTACTTCTAATTTATCTACAATTGAATGCAATTTTATTATTACTCTCTCTCTCTTTCTCTCTCTCTTTCTTTCTCTCTCTTTCTTTCTTTCTTTCTTTC
>PVJA010036486.1:0-21074 GCA_004027025.1 Myocastor coypus
CCTCCTCCCCCTCCTCCTCCTCCTCCTTCTCCTCCTCCTCCTCCTGCCCCAGTTTTTCTTTCTTTGCCTTCTCCTCCCACATGCTTTCACCCCTCACCCAAGCCCCTCCACCCCATGCAAGGCACCCCATTAATGAGTTTACATAGTACTTTGTAGCCACAATTGACCAGCTCTAAGTAACTCTAACTGGCTCAGAATGCAGTCTTTCCTATGGATGTTTTATTTCACTACAGTTTCAGGAAAAAAAAAAAAAGAAAGAAAGAAAAAAAAGAAAGAAAGAAAGGAACTAAACTGATATTAATCTAGCACAGAATATAAAATTAACGAATTCATTATTTTCAACCATCTCCAAATGCTCATCACTTTACCTCCATATGCAAAATAAAGTACAAGAATAGGCACATATACAATAGATTTAGTCTATAAATTAAATGATACAATTTGGAAGATTTATTCTAAATCCAATGCTTTTTAAGAAAACTTGATATTTTGAAATCCTTGATATTATGAAGCTATGTGCTTTTAGGCTTGTATGAAGAAACACCTAAACTAAATAAAATTCCACCAATAATAGCAATGAAATATTTCAAACTATCTAAATTTGGCCTCAAGACTTTTATCTAAGATTTTCATCTAAAGCCAAAGGTAAGAGAGAACGCAATGAAATCAATGATTCATTCTGCTGAAAATTTGAAGCTATTTTGCCACGAAGTGTTCTAAAATATTAAAAATAACTTTTGACACTTCACAATATCCATAGAGAACCAGATTCTTTTGAGACAATATTAGAATCAGAACAATTTGGGAAAGAGTTGGCTGGCAGGGAGGCTGTGAAAGCAGGTTAACTTGTTAAGTACCTGAGACAATGAGAATATCCTCACTACCTGGAGAAGAGCGGCCCTGGTCTTCAAAGAAAATCCCGATCCCTGGCGTTGCTAGGAGCAGGGGTCATACGTAGACGCATGATGCAATTAATATGTGATAATGCTAGCTTTTTAGTGTAGCAGCTTAACTGAAGAGAAAGGGTTATTCCGTGAGTACATTTTAAAACAACTCTCTGTCTACTTTGAATAACAACAACAATTAAAAAAATCACCCTTTTTTAGGACAGAGACAAACCCTGGGCTTTTGCATGTGTTGCTCCATCCTCTACCAAATGTCCTCTCCTGCCTCTGTGCTTCCCACACAGCCTCTGTGAACAGCCCCAGCGCTTTCCTCGCAGCTTTGGCCTACTTTCCTCTCAAAGCGCGGGTTTGTTCCGCCGCCCTACCTCGCCATTCGGTGCTGGCTGCAGCAAGGGTGATATAGCACCGTCCTTGTGTGCTGCGTCCTCAGCACCGCCTCAGGCGGCACTTTTACTGTGTCCAATACCTAAGCCACACCTGGCCCCAGGGCAAATGTCTAAGACGTCCTTGATGAAGAGAGGGCAAGTGAACAGACAGGGTAACAATCACATGTTAAAATTCCAGGCACGATTTAACACAATGCCTGTGAGGAGCAAGTTGATAAAAATAGATTGCTAAAGTATATATATAATTAGACGAAGGCTTTAAAAGAGCTATGGTTTTACTGACTCATAAGTAAAGGCATTAAATTATGTGCTTCTGTTAAAGTAATTAAAATATTTTCCATTGTTTTATTATCTTTTAAAATATCAAGTATCAAACATACCATGAAACATCCTCCTGAAGGTGGCAGACGGGGAAAACATGACTGATGCTTCAAGGTGGCCAGCAACACCCCGAAAATTTGAAGCAAGGCCAATCGAGGGAGTCTTTTGTCTAAGGGGAGGAGGCCATGAGTTTCTTGAGGGTCGATACCATGCATATAACATGTATTTATCTACGAAGCTAGCTGGCTCTGCAACCGAAGGGTTACACATAAACAATATTTGAATAACTTCCAGTTACTAAATGTGAGCTGGACTCCACTCAGCGCGTCCATCAAATGGCAAATATCAGCCCCAGCCTTAAGGTAACTGCAAGCGGCTGTTTGGATACACTAGCTCCAGCCAAAGCTCAGAGACAAAGGCTGATTACTCAAGGACACACGAGTCTGCCCATCACTCCCACCTGCAGAATGATGTGGTTCGTGGCAATTCCTCAGTTCTTAGATACTGCAGTGAGACTCAGGGTACAAAGGCATTGGAGGGAAAGTGTAGCGAAGACATAAACAGCTCCCACTTCTTAAAGGTTTTGACAGTGGTGCAAAAGCTACACATTCTGCAGGAACCTTGCTGAGAGTATGAAATGTTGACCTTTTGCAAGAATGGTGACTTGGGGGCCAGTCCTCTCATGAGACAGTGGCAGTGGCTGGGACCCACAGCTCCCAGGCAGCCCTACAGTGAAGGAGCTTTAGCGTCCCACAGCAGATCCTGTTGAGTATTGGCAGGTTGTTTGTTCTTGCTTTTGTAAACCAATATCAGCAACTTACAAAGTGTGTTCAGCATTTTCCTATAAAATAGACTTTGTGAGATATGATTTTGCCCCACTGTATGCTGCTATGGATGTTTTGAATGCATTAACGATAGACAAGGCTAAATCATGGTGTGAGTAGATTAGGCACATTGCTATAGGGGAGTGAAACCTCTGACCTGAAAGATACCTGGGAAGAGATCATGTTCTCTAAGACTGAAGAAAGAATTCTAAAAACAATGGAGGTGAAGAGCAGAATATACTTACTAGGGAAAAGAAAGCTTCTGTCTCAGAGAGGGGCAGAAGGGGACCTACGCAGGCTGCCAGGCTATCTGCCTTCTCGAGGGACTTGGTAGAGCAAAATCATGGGACAAGCTGGGGCTGTGGTGGAAAACATGATAGCTGGGCAAGAGGGGCCAAACTAGGGTCAGCCAACAGGAGTACAAGCACAGGTGCTCAGAAAAACTTACTAAATTCAGGGACAAATGAAAAAGAGAGTCAAGTAGTAAGCAGACACAGATACGGAACAGAGGCCTGTCCTGTAGGGGGTTGGGTTAGTGATTTTTCTTACCTCCTCAAGATGCTTAACAGTCCCAGATGCTCATCTTTAGGGACGTGTGCATTTGTTGGTCTTTTGTCTTGAGGTCTGGCCCCCAGCAGAAGTGTCTGTCTCTCTCACCATAGCAAGAGCTTGTCTTCCACGCTGTCTCCTTGAGGGCCTAGCACAGTCCAGCTGCCTACAACATTTTTATTTAGTTCATTTGCCTACAGCAATATCACAAGTAGTTCTGACTTATACTATTTAAATATTTAACTCCACTAAGACACAATTCCATTAAAAGTTGAGATGTTACAGACAGAGAGTCCAGCTGTCTTGCTGTTTCCTGTCTTCATGTGTGGTGGAAGATCTTGGGTGTGAGTTGGAAAATAGGAGCTACTTGCGTGAAGGCTTATAGATCATGGTGAAGGTGTCTAGGCTGCAAGTGTTGGGACTTTTCTGACCCTCAGAGACCAAGAAGATTGGGGCTTACACTGACAGTAAGGAAACACAGTAGCTCTGGGATTGGTCCAGAAACACCAGGAAGATGAAGTCCCACATAACTCTGTGCTGAGACTCGGCTGGCCTCCCAAACTGTGAGGACAGCAGCTACCGGAGCTCTCCAGTGGTGGGGAGTGCATGGAGGCAGTAAGCAGGGTTGGGCTTGCACAGAATCCTGTCCACCCTGTCCAGCTGGCAGGGACCTCTGCGGGAAGGAGAGATAGAAGAAGCATGCACAGTGCAGGAGCCTCACTTGGCCACAGAAATAAAGGACATTTCCCCTGGATCAGGAAAACTGCAAGGGAGGGGTACTGCAAGAAACTATCAGGAGTCTTCCAAACACATTAAGGGAGAAGCAGGTCACAGAGCACCAAGCCAACGGAGTGGGAGGAGAGAACTATCCTCTTCTTTTCCCAATTGCTTTCCCTGAGACCCTGCTTGGGAACAATACGACACATAATGAGGTCAGCAGGACACGGCCCCCTGCTCAGAGAAGCAACTCCAAATGGGCAGAGGGAAGAGTAGGCTCAGTTACTGTTGTCATTTGAGTGATGATAAAGAACTAGACTCTAGAAATTCTGGATTGAGAGCATTAGCCTCTGGAAGCAAGCATTGCATCATTTCCTAAGACTGAAAGAGCAAGTCATCCGCCTTCAGGAATAAGATGATTACCACCAGTGATTAAAGTTAAAGATAAAATAAAGCTGTGTTTTGATTCCCACTCACCCATTGAGGTTGCTCAATATGTCAGTTGCATAAGAAAAATCTGTCATTCCTCCCCTTAGCACCATGGTAAAGTCATAAAAGGAAGTTACTCAGGTAGAAAAGTTTGCTCAGTTTCAATTTTTCTTTTTAAGTGGGATTCAAAATTCTATGAACCAAGAATATCCCACATTTGCCTTTGAATGAGAAACCTTAGCTCGCTGAGCAGAGGAGTAGAAGGAAACCCAGAGGTCACTGTCTTTGTCTGCCTCCTCCTCTACTCAAGGGAAAGCAAGACTTTAAAGTCTTAAAGGGTTGCCCTCCATGCCACGGCTAACTAGTGGCTAAGCAACATCTAACACTCCACACTTCCTCTTCTCGTCAGAACCAACCATGCCACAGCCTGCTAGAGTCACATCCAATTCTGAAAGGAATCTAAAAATAGGAAAGGAGTGGGCTGTTTTCCTAACAAAACTAATCAGAAGCTAAGGCCTTCTCCCAGTGAGTGTCAGGGAGGTTCTCTCCAAGTGAGCTTCCAGGGAGAGTATACGAAGTTAATTACTTTCCCCATAACTCATCAGTCATCTTTTTGTGACCCTAGGCAACTTGAAATAAAACTTATATTTAGCAACACAAGTCAGTAGACCGTAGATACATCTATATCCAAGTGATACTGTTCATATAGTTTATTAGTTTACTCTGTTTGCTTTAAATAACTTTTAGAACTTATCTTTGTATTTGGTTAAAAAGAACAGAACAGCTAAGACCATGGAGACAGAATATTTTGATTGGAACTAATATTGACCTAGTACAGTTTCAAATTAACATGAAAATCATGCTAACACATTTAAGTGAGTTCCTAGATTGAAACTGAGTAGTTTCAAAACCAGGTTAAAGAAAGGATCAACAGTCTCAAAATAACCCACATGGCATCTGCAGCAGCACTGTTAAGTGGCTCAATGTGTGATGAAGCCTTATTTCACCAAGTAATTCTGTGAAAATGTGAGTCTGTTATCTGAAAGCATAGCATCACCATTTTCCAGTGTCTTTTGAGGAGATGATGGAGCATCTAGAATGGAGAATTCCGATAGAGAGGAGTTGGGTAGGAGGGAGTATTCCAGATTGGTGGGAGCAGAGCAATTCCCATTCAGAGCATAGAGTAATAAAGTGCCTGGAGGAGCAGAGGGGGAGGGGGCAGAGTACTGACAGAGAGGGGGTGCTTACTATGAAGTGTAGCTCCGGGAACCCAGACCTCCACCCTTTGTCCTTTGGACCTGATGCTTAAGCAGAAGGCTTCGGGCCAGAAAGAGAAGTTGTGAGGTCCATGGCACCAGTGCGGAGGACTAGTGTTGGGGCTCACACTCATCAAGTCTAAGATCCAAGGCCATGGAGCACTCCAGGGAGCAAGTAACTGCCCTGCTGGTGCTACTCTGGCTCCAGCTCTGCCGGTGCCTGTTGTACAGCAGCAGTGCAATGCAGCAAACTGGATCACAGGGCCCATTTTTCAGAGCTCAGCCATCAAGGAGCTTAGTCACTGCCTCAGTCTGCCAGGGCCACCATCACAATATTGCCTGGATGGGTGCCTTATGCAGCAGACAGTTCAAGCTCACGGTTCTGGAAACCTAAAGTCCCATAAGATAGGAAGGATTGGAAGTGAAGGCCTTTCCTTCCTCTGACCATGGAGGAACAGAAAGCTTGGCACTTACTCCACTTTCTATAGAAGTATTCACCACCCATGTGGCCTCTTCTCTCTGGTCTCTTCTAAACCCATTTTCCCCCAAAGGTTCCACCTGCAAAGGGCCTCAGAGCAGGGGTTAGAATCTCAGCGCATGGATTGTAGGGGCCCACAAGCATTCAGCTCATGGCATTCTGCATTTATCTTTTGCAATTTGAGTAACTATAGATCCAGAGAGATTTTCTGTTTAAACTGCACAGACTCAGGTCAATGACAAGTGAAAAAAGAAAGAATGTAGGGCAAAAGAAAGAAATCTTGGAATCTTGACTTGTGGAAAAATTATTTTCTTGGCTTGCCACAGTGAAATGTTTAGCCAGTCTCCAAATAACAACTAATGGAAGGCAACAATGAGCTAAATTGCTTATGGACTTCCACCGATATCTAAGCATTCAGAATTGCAAAGGTCATGCACATAGTACCAATGTTCTCACTATTTCTGCCCAGAAGCCTCTGGATAATCTGCTGTTGTTATCAGCCACTTAAGCTCCTATACTCAGATTTGTTCACTCATTGGTATCCAACTCAGAGGAGGGCATTTATTTTGGTAAATGGGGCGGGGGGAAGACTTACTAAAAGCTAGCTCCAATGATAGAGACAATAGAGCTGCCATTGTCTCAGATCACCTTCTTACCATGCACAGGTAGGCGAGGGTCTTTTACAGTAAGGGACAGAGGAGAGGGGAATCACGGAGAGATACTGCAGATCTCCACACTTGTTTCATCACATTCATTCTTTAGCTCATGATCCTCTTTCTGGTGGAATAGAAACCAGGTTGTGGCCTCCTGGGTCTGATATCTGCATAGTCTGTCATCTGTCACTCCGTCTAGGCTGGGGAAGAGATGGCTTGGCTTATCCTCAAAGCTAACACTAATGAGTAGCTTATCTCTACAAGAAAAGCACCCCTACTTTTAAAATTCCATTTAGCAGTGCCAGTTACAATGGTCCCCCTACATTTTTTGAGCCCTCTGTCTCGAGGCCCCTGAGGTGCCACATCATCTGGCTGGCTGCTCACTAGAGTCTGCCACAGAGATTCCTTCAAGGGCTGCTGGGGCTCATGCAAAGGGCGGCCAGATGCTTGAGCCTCAAAAACCATCACTAAAAGGTGTAAAGTCAAATACAAAAGAAAGTAAAGGTCTGGGCTTATCTCACCATCACACTTGTTAGAAGGGCTTTTTGCTCTCTGGCAGTCATGCGCAAATGCCTTCTCTCATGACCTGTGCAGCACTACTTACTTTGATAGGGTTGACACACAAGTGACCCTTTGATGCACCCCAGCCATGTCTTTTCTTCTTTCCTGCAGGTATTTCCAATTAACCATCTGCAACCTTGGCTCCTGCTGCCCAGGTACTTCTGCCTGGTGATGGTCACTCAGAACACGTCTCACAGTGGATAGGATGTGAGAAAGGATTAAAGTGTCATAAAAACTTTCCTTTCCAAATTTGAGCACTGTAAGAGTCTTAGAAAGAGGGCTGGGGAGATGGTTCAGTGGCATAAGTGCCTGCCTGGCAAGCATGAGGTCCTGAGTTCAATCCCCTGCTCTGGAAAAACAAAAATAAAAACAAAAACAAAGAGACTTAGAAAGAGTGATTCTTTGGCTGAATTAATCTTCTGTCCAATATCAAGGCTAAGCTTATTTACTCTATATCCAGCACTCTAAAGTATGAGAACTTTGATAAATAGTTACAAAGCTTATAAGCAGACATGAAACAAGCCAGCATGAGCAAGGCAAATCTACCTGCACAGTAAATTTGAACTAGGAAACATATTGACCTTGTTAATTAGTGAAATATGGTATTTTGGTGATAGAAAATCCTGCCAAAAATATATATGAAGGGCCAGCCAAATAGCTCCACAGATTAAAGTACCTTCAAGCAGGTACAGTGGCCAGAGTTTCAGTCCCCGGGCCTGCCGTGTCAGCTCCTTAACCTGGGTGTGCTGAGACAGCAATTTAGACTGGGTGTGGCGGTTGTGCCTGTAATCCCAGCACTTGAGAGGCTATCAATAGATGGATCACTACAAATCCAATCTAATAGTGAGGCCCTGAACACCCTGTAGACCCTTCCCTAAAATACAAAAGGAGAAGGAGAAGGAGAAGGAGAAGGAGAAGGAGAAGGAGAAGGAGAAGGAGAAGGAGAAGGAGAAGGAGAAGAAGAAGAAGAAGAAGAAGAAGAAGAAGAAGAAGAAGAAGAAGAAGAAGAAGAAGAAGAAGAAGAAGAAGAAGAAGAAGAAGAAGAAGAGGAAGAAGAAATGATATATCAAGCAAATATTTCAGAGTCCCCTCCTCTTATTAACCAAAATGAATCACTATTTAGCAGAAACCACAATTTACTAATGGCAAGAACTGGGTTTAGTAACATCTTAGGGATTTCCTAAGTACAGAAACAGAACTATTAGGATTTTTTTGCCTTTTTTTAAATTACTTTTAATAAGAAATAATAATGTGACAGTTTTAAAACACGTTAGTAGTACATTCCCAATAATTGATACAATACATATTTGTTGTCCTGATAGTAGTTCTACAGAGCACAGGATGTAGACATGATAATTTTTCTAATCATTGTTGGTATAAAAAATTTCTTCACATTGAACTAAGAAAAACTAGCTGTACACATAGTCCAATATTCCATAATCACAGTAGGTTATTGGTAGAACTGGAAATGTCAGAAGCTGCTGATTTAAGGCTTTTACAGCTCAGCATATTCATCTAGCTTTATGTTTTATGCCTCGAGGTTAAACTTTTCTTTTGGCTGCAATCTGATGAATTTGGACTATGTTGACTACCAATAGCGTAGACTTGAATAAGACTATCTCTTTTCAACCAAACATGCTTTTTGCCAGTTTGATGACTACAAGACAAGGCAATTTCATTGTTTCTAAGAATACTAAGAGAATAATCAAGATTGCATTACACCAGGATAATAACATTTTTAAAAAATAAGGAAAAATCACAGAATATTTTATGTAATCAGAATTGTTAAATAAAACTTTAAACAGATATCCACAAGAAAATGAAATTTCTAAATCTTTATCTTCCTAAATATTTAATAGAAGACAGTAGATAATAAAAGAAATGATTTTTATAACTTTAATATCTCTTTTTTAATGTCTTGCTAATTTTATTCATACTTATCAATATCATTACTTTAAAAAAGATGACATTATAGCTATGCATTACATCTTTGATTTTTAAAAAAAAATATTCTTCTTAGTATAGAGTCTCCATATAGATATATTTTATTCAAAAGTTATACTGCTAGCATGTATAATCAATTTAAAGTAAAAATGTAACATTTGCATAATTAGGTTATATCACCCCACACATAGTGTAACTGGAAAATTTAAAACTCATGCTATTAACTCATGTTTGTATCCCAAACTGTGTCATTATGAATATAAACACTGACATCTAGGAAAAAACATGTAACAAACTTGAGGTGGAGTAAAAACAAAATCTGTTTCTGTATAGTGCATGGCTTTTTGGTAGAAAAAAATGACTTAAAAAACATTAAGTGCTTAATTTAAGCAAAGATTAGATAGTAAGATAATAACAATGTATCTTTTACAGAGAGGTAAGTAAGCCTTTGAGAGTGGCTCTTAAAAAGCCATTAGTATTAGTCTCCAGTAAATCTTAGCTGTTAACTGTGTACAACAAAGATTTCACTTTTCTAAAAACCAACTGTTGGTAGAATATTAAATGGATTTCACTTATATGAATTATTCTTTGCTGTTTTTATTAATTTTAATGAGAAAGAAATAGCAATGAAACAGTTTCACAGCAGGTTAATTGGATGGTTACAATAATTAATAATTTTATATTGTTGTCTTCATAGTACCTGTTCAGAGTACAAGACTCAGACATAATATCTTGTCTAAACACTATGAGCACAAACCTTCTTCTCAATGAACAAGGAGAAAGTAGCTGTACATATAGTCCAATAGTCCATAATAGTAGTGTGTTATCAGTGGAACTGTCAACGTCAGAATCTGTTGACTTGAGCCTTTTACAGCTCAGCATATTAATATGGCTTTCCTTTTCATATTTCATGGTTAGACTTTTCTGCTGGATGGTTAAGACCCAGATAAAGCAAGACTTATATAAATAAAATTGTAATTTTTGTATCTTTTTTTTTTTTTTTTTTTTGTATTTTTGAGACAGAGTCTCACTATGCAGTTCAGGCTGGCCTTGAGCTCACTTTTGTAGCCCAGGCTGGTCTCGAACTCACATCGATCCTCCTGCCTCAGCCTCCCAAGTGCTGGGATTACAGGCGTGCGCCACCACACCCGGCTTTGTAATTTTTGTATCTGACAAGGTCAGCCAAATTCCCTCAGGATTTATCGTGAAACCATGTACAGCAGTTTGTAGGTCTTTTGTCAGTGTCAGCCATCTGGATATGTCACAACCACTGCTTGACCAGTCTGCTTCCTGTGAAAGCCTGAGAGAATGTTTTCTCTCTAGCTGATTCTCCTTAGGTACACTATACATCCTCGATCACTTTCCTCTGTAGTCCCATAATCTTCTTCATCAGAACATTTGGGACATCACTGAGTTATAGGATGTTACAGTACAGGTTCTCTTAAGTCCTGAGTCCTCACTGACTTTGAAGGGCTAGGGCCAAAATATGGGCTATCCTTGTAGTCCTTCTTTTTTCTCTAATTGTTGGTCTGAAAACTTGAGTTGTTGACCCTCCAGAAGAGAAGTTTAGTGATATTATTTCCTGTAACATAAGCACTTGAGCTTAACATCACTGTCTTTCTCAATATCAAACCCATTAGACATAACATGGAACAGGCATTTTCCATCAATCATTGGTATTCTAAACTTTAGACCCAAGCTAACCCTGGTGCATGTGTGAGATCTGCCCCACATATCCCCATCATATCCCCTCCAGACCCAACCCAGCTGTGGTGTGTGTGAGACATACTGTTCTGCACCTGCCAGATCACCTCCATACCGAATCCAGGCCAGGCTTGTGTGGTAGGTTCACACCCACAGGCTATAGCAGGAAGAAGCTGAACACAGCAGTAGGACCCAAGCTAGGCACATCTGGATGAGTTCAAATTTGGAAGAACCAGACCCGGTAAGCTGAGACACTTTGCTAGACCCAGAACTATGAGAATGACTTCTCACTTTTTCTCATGATCTACAGAGGAGACCACAGATAACCAGGTGAACTAGTCTTCCTGGAAGACCCAAAGTGCATCAAAAGGAGGTGATCAGACAGAACTTAGGGGAACTAAATTAAATAAAAATTTGCTTACACAAACTATTATCTTTAGCTTACCTTAAAATGTTGTACACAAGCAATCCTCAATCACTTTAATATTCACTACTTAAAGCTCATTTTAGCTTGACCTTTAGTCTGGTAATAGTCAATCTCCAATTTTTTTAGACTCATTAGCTTTTGAGAATATTCCAATTTATTAAAGGATTAGCTATCCCTTCCCTTCATCTTGTATGATCATTAAATCTATAAATATAAAAATACATGAAATACCTTTAGTAGACCCAAATATATCATTTATAAATTTTAAGAAGCAAAAAACACAAGAATTTATACTTAGAAAATGTCCTGACTCTACTATCTTAATTATAAATAACTAAGATGCTTTGCTTACATATCCATCTAATTTTAACTTTTCTTTTTAAAATGTATTTGGTATAGGGTCTCACTATACAGCCTGGACTGGTAGTGACCCTCTTGTTTTCAGCCTCCCCAGAGCTGAGATTATAGGCATGCACCACCACACTCAGTCTAGGTTACCTGGTGTGGCATATGGTGCCGGGGATTGAACCCTGGTTCCTATGCTTGCCAAAGCAGGCATTTAGCTTGCTGAGATATCTCACTGGCCCCTAATTTTAACTTTTGCCTACAAAATTGTAAAATATCTGACAAATATAACTCATGTTCAAAACCAATGTTTTTTGTTGAGGGAAAGAATTCTACCAAAGGAGTTGGCAAGATAGCTCAGTGGTCTAAAACACCTGCTTAGACAACTGCAAGGACCGAGGTTCGATCCCCAGCATTACATGCTGTGCCAGCCCCACCTCCAAGGTGGGCTGAGCTGGCCATAATATAAATAAGTAAATAAAGTTAAAAAAATTATATCAAAATCTGTACTTTTAATACCTAAGTTTTACATAGATGCATGCTGTAGAAATGACATTTAAAACTCCTTGAAGTGTTTTCTGGAGCTCTTGAACTTGAACATTTATTGATTCCAATGAAATATTTTTAGCAAAATTTTATGTTACCAAAAGCAAACTATTTTGAATATAAATGAAGCCACTTGGAAGTTTATAAGTAACCTTTTTTCTGTATTTTTATTTTTATTTGCAATTTTTCACTATTTTCTTTTTTGGTACTAGGAATTGAACTCATGACCTCATGCTTGCAGACAAGCACCATGACACGGAGCTAAATTCTCAGCCTTAACAGTCTGTATCAATCATGAGTATGTAGTGTGGCAAAGCTCCGAAGATCTAGAGAGATCCATGAATGTCAGAGAGAACATTGGTCCGATATAAGTACCTTCTGAATTGTCACTGCAGAAATGAGGAAATTGTTATTTATCCAAAAATAGACCAGATTGTTTTAGGAAACTAGGAAGAAGCATGACAAGGCTGGATAATTACCCAGACATGAGCTAATACATGAGATAAAACTGTCCACTTCTTTGCATAGACTTAGTGTCAAAGCTTTCAAGTAGAAAATCCATTTCTGCTGCAGACCAAAAACGTTTTTAGCCAATGTCTAGCAAAATACTGCGTCTTAGGATCCTTTCAACTAATATTAGAAGAAGTCTTTATACTGGGTATGTGTGTATCAGTGATCGAACTAAGGGCTTTGTACTTGGCAGAAAAGGGCTCATGCCTTTGAGCTATCTCCCCAGCCCTAAAACCTTTTCTTAGGAGCTAAACTATTGAAATGTTAAAGCAAAGGACTGCCCAGCCAGTGCTGCATAGCCTGTGGCATGGCATGTTATCTCAAAATTCTGCTGACTCTGACTCCCAAGAATCTTTAAGAACAGAGTAAACTCAAATGTCTTCCTTCAGTTCTCTTTATGCTCATTAGTATTTTGCATAGCCAGAAAAGCTGAGAATAATCTTGAAAGTTAAACACCAAAAATACAATTTTGGCTGACTAGCATAGGTAAATATATATGAACACTTTTGAGTTACCCTTTACTACATATTTTAAAACTTTTCCTGAAGTCATGGGACCTAAACAATAGATACTTGGGTTTATGTTTTCTTGGTTGCTGAGGAATCTTATTATTGAAGTAATCTGGTACCATCTAAATGATGTACATACAAACTCAAGTATATAGATAGCCATCACATGTACTGTATACAAGTACACCAATACACATAAAGCAAGCACTTACATTTGTCATCTGCCAGCTTTTATGAAGTAATACTATTGTCACGATTTTCTTTATACAGCTCTAAGCAATACTTACTTTTACATTTGCATGTCTGAAGGTAAATGCTATGGCTTGTACTAGATGCCTGCCACCAAACCCCTGAAGTCTGATGTGGTCATAGATGGAGCTTTTTGGAGGTGGCTGGATTTAAACTGTGTGAATTTGGATTAAGGCTGTGATGTTGTGATTAAAGGTATGTTGTACTAAAATAGTTGACTGATCAGAATTAGCATAGGTTTTGGGCATAGCTGGATGGGCTTGCTCAAGTCAGAAGTCCTCCCGCTATATGTGGGTAGCATAGCACCACTCACAAGGCTTGTAGCCTGGACTGGATAAAAGTGAAAGGTTATTTGTTGTTTTGTTACCTCTTGCTTGCCTTTGCATGAACTAGTTTACCTCTGCAATGTCCCTCTACCATGCCACCCTACTTTGAGCTAGACAACTATGTACTGAAACCTCCCAGAGCTGTGAGCCCAGTGAAGATTTCTTCCTTCAACTTGGGGTGTCAGTATTTTGTCTGAGCAATAAGAAAATAACTATGACAGTAAGATTCCTAGTTTAGGAGCTGAGAGGATAGCTTGGTGGTCTAAGTGCCTTCCTGGTAAGTGCAAGGACCCAACTTCAATCCCCTGTACCACATGCTGTGCCAGCACTAGAACTTAGGGCACACCTTGCTAGTCACTGGGTGTGGTGGTACACACCTGTAATCCCATTGCTAGGGAGGCTGAGACAGAAAGATTACTATGAGTCTGAGCTGTATAGGGAGACCCTGAACCAAATAAATAAGTAAATAAAAGATTAAAAAAAAAAAACAAAAAAAAACATTCCTAGTTTAGCAGGAGAAGAACTATGCATGGAAAAGTTGATTTGCTGTCCGGTATCTTAGTTTGAATTTCCTGAACCTTTTTCTTGTCCTGCCTTAATTTATTATAGGTCTTAGCTAATTTTAAAGGTCTCTAGTTTTAAGATACTTTTCCATTATGCTAACATTTTAGATGTAGGTGGTCAGAAGTTTATACACCTTACCTTCAAGGCTTCTAGCATGACAAAACAAAATCAGTTTAGAAACAATATTTTTCTGTAGTCAGATGTCTCCATTTTTCTAGTTAAAGAACTTAAGTGACAGGCGACAAAAATCAACTACAAGCACACAATCTTTTACAGGTATTTTGAAACAGCTGTTTTAGAATGCACTGTTGTTCAAAATGAGGGACAATTTAAACCTCAGTAAACTCAGCAACATTAGTCAACTAGCTACATAGTCAGTGGGTAAGGATGCTCTTGCTTATATTTGCCACTAACCCAGAAAACCTGGCTAAGGTTATTTATTTATCTATTTGTTTACTTATTTATTTATATGCATTTAATATGGAGCCAATAGAGTCTCACTACACAGATTGGACTCGTAGTGATCCTGCTATTTTCAGCCTCCCAAGTACTGGGATAACAGGCCTGCACCATTATGCCCAGCTCTCAGCTTGCCCCAGGGGCAGGGATGGCACAGCATGCTGGAGAACAAACCCCAGTCCCTGTGCCTGGTGAAGTGAGGGCTTTAGTCCACTAAGCTATCTGGCCAGCCCTGGCCAAGGATTCTTGAAATAATCACCTTAGAAATACTTCTGTGAAATCAGAGTGCACCGTCAGTTATAAAGACCATGTTGTTATTACAATAACATCATAGATAACTGAAACTTTCTCTGGGAAGCTGCAAAGTAGAAAAAGCACTTTTATTTTATTATTTTATTTTTTTCATGGAAAGAGAGGTTTATTTGGTGTGCAGTTTGTAGAGCTTTCATCCCATAATCAACTGGCTGCAAAGCAGGGTGGCATGGCAGAGAGGCAACTGTTCTAGGTGGCATAAGACAGCAAGAGCAACAAGAGTGAAAACGGAGGAGAGCGAGCCTCAGGGCGTAGAGATGGTGTGGCCGGATAGCCCACATATGCTGTGAGGGAGGCCAACTACTTTTATTTTTAACTGGTTTACTCCTGAATTCTTCAAGCACAGTGTCTCTATTTTCTTAAATCTCTTAACCCAAATTTGTTTTTGTTGACAAGGGACTGGAGAATCTTGAATCTCTGTACTGGTTTGCAATGAACCCTGAAAGCAGCTAGAAGCCTCAAGTTGCTTGGACAGTTCTCAATGGTACAGCAATGCTGTTGCTCCTTCTGGAATAAAGGTGGCTACAGAAAGAGAAAGATGAAAGAAATAGAACCAGATGAAAGTATACCAAAGCAGACCAAAAATGAATACTTAAAAGCAAAACAAAAACCAAATAAATGCCTGGAAATTTTTGTTCCTCTGACTCTCTTCTCACACCAGCAGTGCTACAAAGTGACCTGTAGGTCCTTACCTCACCTAGATGGCGCTGCTGAGTGACTTAAGAGAAGGTAAAACTGGAGACAATAGATTCTTGAAATGTACTTTCTCATGGAACACCAGGCCGTGTACCTAAGCTCCACAAACAACATTTTCATCTGTCATTAAAAGCATTTGCAGGCAACTGATGCCCTGAACAGGAACAAGAGGGATTCTCAGGTGCAGAAGTGTTCTCGCAGGAGCTTGTAAGTCCCTGGAGTTCTGATTATGCGCTCAGCTGTCCTTGAGCTGCCCATGTGCACAGCTCTCAGGAGCAGGGATGGATGTCCCCCCGTGGTTTCCAAAACCGTTAGTGGTCACTTGAGTTCATCTACTCAGAATCACCTGATGGCTGTTGAAGAAATCAAAGGAGATCATATATTTTGGTTTAAAAATAAGGTCAAAAGTATTCATTCAAGCTAGCTCTCAAGAGGTGGAGGAGCTCATTTGCCTCAAATAATTATCTCCGCATGCTCAACTAGGTAAAAATAATAGTAAGGAGCAAAGGGGAGGGGAGTACAGAGAAAGAATGGAAATGATGCACTTCACCACTTCCAGGCATCCTCTTTGGTCCTCCATTACCAGGATACTGGGATGCTGTGGACTCTTTTTAGAGGTCCTTTTCCAAGGTTTTGCTATCCTGAACAATGTATGAGGCGGGAAATGAAGTAGTCAGGCTTAACATCTATTGAAGGTAAGAAAATAAAGAGAAAAGGGCTCTGAAAAGAAGCTCTCTGCAGAGTGAGTGTGGAGAAGGGAAATAGGCTCTGCACACAGAATGGGCCCCGGAGAGAAAAAGCAAGAGAGAGAGAGCAAGCCACCACCACAAGGCCAATGGCTGCCATTGCTTATGTCCCATTCTGACATCAGATTTAGGCCATCCTGTCAAAGCTCTGATTGGACTTGTGCCAGAAGAGTTGAAGATATCACTCTCACAGAGCTTAGAAGCTGTTCTGCACATATTGTAAATCTCTGATTGATGGATCACACTTGTCTAGTCACCTCGCTGGGCCCAAATTATCTGCTTCACTATTTTTTCTAGTGAAAGAGAAACTGGGCTCCAGCCTCCTGTGGTGGGTGGCATGTACATATTTTGCCTCTTCTCTTGAACTGAGGAGTGCAAGGGGTGATGGCTGTATGCTCTGTGGGAGAAAGTTTGGAGGAATTGTGTATCTCTAAAAGATTTGTTAACCTCCCATCTTGCATTGCCAATTACACTGTCACAGGGCAGAGCTCCCAGGGAGCACATGCAAGTACTGACCCTACTGACAAGTTAGTGTCCCAGTGCTTGACCAACTCAACTCTGTGCAGCACACCTTTCTGTCATTCACGGCTCTGATTTTAGTGACATCTGGTATAAGTCAGGATGTTGTTAAGAAAGTGTTCATGGAAATAGATAATATTGGCAAGGACCACACCTAACAAGAGCGAAATTTCCAAACTAAATTCTGGCTTATTCTAACATTTAGAGAACATGAAAGAAATAGATGATTGTCCCCAGAAACTATTAAAAAAAATCCAGTGAGTCAGTTGAAATAGGAGAAAAATTGGAAATGGTGAAGTTCCATGTACTAAAGAAGAATATATTTAAAGCAAACATCCTCTACCTGAAATTTGACTGAATGATTCAGTAGGATGGAAATTGAGGTTCCACAATCAATACAGAGACATGAAGGGCCTTGAGAAAAGCTTTTTTTTTAGTGAAAAGATGAGGAAGAAGTTCACTTTAATGTTTACAGAGTGAGCAGAAATGGCATTAGTGAGATAAACAATAATTCCAAGTAGTTTTAATGGGAAAAGGAGAAGTTGTGAAGGACAGAATGCTATGGAGGATGTGGACTCAAGAGATTTTATCTTGAAGGTTGAATCTAAGTCATGGAGCAGAGTATCTCTGAATTTCTGCACTTCCATGAAGGCAATGACAACACTAATAAAAAGAATCAAAATCAGCATTGT
Organism: Myocastor coypus; assembly: GCA_004027025.1. Classification (NCBI taxonomy): domain Eukaryota; kingdom Metazoa; phylum Chordata; class Mammalia; order Rodentia; family Myocastoridae; genus Myocastor; species Myocastor coypus. The sequence continues at coordinate 17,628 of PVJA010036486.1, forward strand.
TATATTTGTGGAAATTAACCAAAGGTTGATAAGAATCTGAAGAATGTTTGTTCAAGAAGAAATAGTGAATCTCAGTGAGACTTGGGGCTGGGTGCCGTTTTAACTTCCTTCTTTTCGTGCGCCTTTCAACCTCCATGATAACCATGAAAACCAACTTACCAGCCACCAGAGGAGGAAAAACAAGTCAGGAGTCCTCCCAAGAATTGTCATTCTCAAGTACTAGTGTGTGTGTGTGTGTGTGTGTGTGTGTGTGTGTGTTTTCTTCAAGTACCATTATTTTATTTGTGTGACAGCTACAAAGGAGCTTCAATTTATACTTGGTCTTTATTTAATCTGAATCAGAGCTCCTTTAGTGAGACCAGAATTCTCCCCAGGCTATTGTTTTGAAAATGATCCATGCTGATAGTTTAATATTACTGCTTCCTTCATAGCAATAGCGGTTGAGGCAAGTAAGGAGCTGACCAAAAGAAGAAAACTATTTTTCAGAAAACCTGGGAGATGAGATTTCAGTAAAGGGCTTAGAACATTTTGAGGCATTCTTAAGAATCTGAAAGACTACACATATGGCAAGGCTTTCTGTTCCTGCAGGAAATCCCCAGGAAAGCCCTAACTGTTACCTCTGGCTGACCTGAAGGCTGTATGTAAGCAGAAAGTCAAGCGAAAAGTGGAGTTTGGAAATGTCTTCAGAATAACAGAAGCATGCCACGGACATCAACATAAAGGGCCATGTACTTGTTCAAGCATATAAAGAAGTTTCGGTCTACCAGGTGACCACAAAGCTAATAGGGCAGAAACTTCATTGGCCAAGTGCAGCAAATACTCACATTTAATAAACTCAACCAAAACATTATCAACAACAAATAGCAACTAAAATGAATACTAGAAAGGCGGGATAAAATTCCAAGTTAGCATATTACAGTCCTTTAAATAAACAGGTATCAATAAATGCTGATGGGAGAGTTCAAAATTGGGAAAAGTATAAAGAGAAAAAAAACAGTAAGACAAATCATGCCAGAGGAAATACATGCTTCAGTATTTACTATACAAAGATTTTAAATCAACTATTGTAAATATTTGCAAAGAATTAATGTAAATCCCATCCAAAGAAGTAAAAGGTAGTATGAATCTAAGGTGTTGCTGGAGATATCTCGTAAAAATTGAAATATATATTTCAGAAGTTAAAAGCTGAAGTTGTTACTAATAAACAGAAATTCCAGAAATAAAATTTCTGATAAAAGAAATGAAAAATTCACAGAAGGATAACAACAGCAGACGTGAGTTGGCAGGAGAAACGGAAAGCTTCAAGGTAGGTTATTTGACTTACCCAGTTATGGAAATAAAAAAACATTTGGAATGAATAAAAATAGCCAGAGCCTCAGGATTTGTGAGGTACCGTTAAGTATACCAGTATATATAGAGAGGAAGTCCCAGGAGGAAGATAGGGAGTGTAAAACAGAGTATATCTAAAACCACAATTGCCAAAAACCTTTTATGTGTGATAAAAAAAATTGTATGTATATATATATATATATATATATACATATATATATATATACACACACACACATTAAGAAAAAACTCAAACAAAAAAAAGGAAGAAAGAAAGAAAGAAAGGAAGGAAGAAAGAAAGTAAAAGAAAGAACTCACCAAGCCACGGGTTGTATGAATAAAGGAAGTCTGCATCTGCACATGGCATCACTGTTATGGCTATGTCTAAAGCCCCATGTGATCATAGATGGGGTATTCAGAGGTGGCTGGGACTATGATGTATGATGCCCAGATGAACTGTGTGATGTTGGGATCAAGGTGCGTGATTACTAAATTAGCCAAGTGACTGGCTTGGGACCATCCTGGGAAGGGTAACAGGAAGGCCCACCCTGAGCTAAGTGCTCACTCTAAGGATGCATAGCCTGGAGATGGGATCTAGGGACTGTCACCTGAGGCTGCTCTGCTTCGTTGTCATTTTGTTACCTTCCTCTTGCCTTGGCCTGTTTCTTCTCTGCAAAACCCCTCTGCTGTGCCACCCTGCCTTGGAGTCAGGCAACTATGAACCGAAACCTCTACAAACTCTGACCTGCAGTAACCCTTTCCTCTGTTTCATTTGGGGGTCAAGCAGTTGGTATCAGCAATGAGAATAGTAACTAAGATCATTGCATGACCACAGGGAAGGATCTTAGAAGGGGTAGACTAGGGAGTCAATAGTACAGGAAAGCCTTGAAAGCACCAGTGGCTGATTTCTCATCAGAGACTGTGACTGCTGGGAGGGCGGGCACACAGCATACTTAGTTTATTTATAGAAAAAGAAATTTTGTTAAATTACACACACACACACACACACATACACAAACGCACACACATAATTAAGGACAACATCACATTAGAAAGAGGAAAAGCATTTCACAAATACAAGACTCTTTCATACCAACTAACAAACCTGAAATAGAAGAGAACTTCCTCAACCTAAGGGCAAATGCTAAAACCCACAGATAATATCACAGTAGCTTCCCTCTCCCTAAATTTTAGTCAAACTCAGATAAATATTTGTTTACACTGCTTCTATTTCTTTTCTTTTTTTGAGACAAGGTCTCACTATGCAGTTGAGTCTGGCCTTGAGCTCACTTTTGTAGCCCAGGCTGGTCTCAAACTCGCACCAATCCTCCTGCCTCAGCCTCCCGAGTGCTGGGATTACAGGCATGCACCACCACGCCCGGCTTACACTGCTTCTATTTCTTGGAGGTCCTAAATGGAGAAATGAAGGGAGGAAAGTAATATGATCACTTAGTTTGGAAAAGTTAAAGTGAAATTACCTCTCTTCAGAGATGACATGTCTTCTTCCATCGCTTTACTAGGCAGCTGAAGCAGGGCTGCTCTTGATGGGCGGCTTCATGGTTGGGCATTTGCAAGGACAGATGGAGGGGTGAGTCAGGAAGCCAGAGAGAAAGACCTGGGAGAGGTTACTCTTCCTCACTGAAAAGAGCTCTTCTGTAAAAGCCACATCAGTTTCCTCCTAGGGCACTGCCTCCATAGTTTTGTTATCTCCCACTAGGCCCCACTATTAAACGCTGTCCCACTTCCCACCACTACGAGGATCAAGCTCCCAGCACCCAGCCCCTGGGGGACACACTGAAACCATGTAAACCACAACAGAGAAAATGCCAAGAATCTACAACAGTCAGAGACAATGTACATGTTCAGAAAGGTTGAATGAAGCAACATCAATATACAAAATCAGCTGCATTTAAACTCGCCAGAGCTCAATAATGCCAAAAAAGAAAATTTTATTTCATTTACTTAGTAATATCCAAAAGAATAATTGCTTACAAATAAATGTACGTTCAACACTATGAACTTATTGGAGAAAGATGGAATTATTATAATGTATGTTTTGAAAAGGTTTTTTTTTTTTTTTTTTTTTTTTTTTTTTTTTTTTTTTTTTTTTTTTTTTTT
>PVJA010036487.1:6948-21152 GCA_004027025.1 Myocastor coypus
TCTCTCTCTCTCTCTCTCTCTCTCTCTCTCTCTCTCTCTCTCTCTCTCTCTCTCTCTCTCTCTCTCTCTCTCTCTCTCTCTCTCTCTCTCTCTCTCTCTGGTGGATGATATGCCAGACCCAGGAGCAATGGCTAAAAACTGGATTAAAGAGAATAGTAAAATCTTCAGAGGCTTAGCCAGAGACATAATGTTTCAAGGAAAAGCAGGCCACACTGTTGTAAGTAACAGATGCTTTACATTTATGACAATGCCTTTGACTTTTTCTAAGGCTGTTGTGGTTTGGAGTTTATGCGAAGAGTACAATAAAGTACAGAACACATTTTATGAAGACTAGTTTAGGGGCTGGGGAGACAGCTCAATAGAATAAGTGCTTGCCTAGCAATCACAAGGGCCTGATTTCAATCCCCAATTTCAAGAGAAAAAAAAAGACTAGTTTATAAAGAGTCACCCAAAGAATCTTATACAAAGAATGCAGGACATATCTCTATATACTACAGAGCAAAGAATCCAACTGAGTGTTACAATACCATTATAATGTCCTGCATGAGTGCAGCTGAAGACCAAGAGCTCATAATAAAACCTTCCACAAGACCCAATGGAGGCCTAGAGCCCATGACAATGTCTCATGCCAGCCCATTTCATGGATCTTAAATAAAAAGGCTCAAAAGTCACTGGTAAAAGCTAAAACATCTATGTCACAGGATAAAAAAGTAGTGATAGCAAGCTAAGAGATATGAACTAGAGCTAGGAAGCAACGTTCAATGTCAGAACCAGAATTCCTTGCCAAAGTCCCACAGCCATCCTCCACAACAGTAAGATCTTGAGCTTCTCCAGCAATGAAGAAAGCTGAGTTCCCACCAGGAAAGGCAATGGGACAAGCTTCTCCAGGAGGCTGAGCTGTGCAGCATCTTACCCTCTGAAGCCAGGAAGTGATGCTCAAGATGAGGACCCAGCTCCCCCAAAAGGAATTACAGCCATGCTCAGTGATGACAAGGTCCTTAACACCTCCTCTGATAAGAACAGTGAAGGCCATCAGGGAAGCCAGCATGACAAATTCCTCCAAATAATATCCCAAGAGAACCACCAGCTTCCAACTGTTCCAACAGCTTTTTCAATCAGGTTCCCTAACAGCCTCTCCCAGCTCCGTTCCAGTTCTGTGTATTTTGTTGCTGGCAACCACCCTCAGGTGGTCCTTGCACATGCAGCACCAAGCTAGTTCAATTCAGCTGGGTGTGGCAAATTGACCACCAATTAGCAACGCACTAGAAAAGCACTATTATTTGGAGGTTTCTGTGGGGCTTTCAGGAGCTCTGGCATACAGACGTCTCATGGCATGGATTGTGGGAGATGCATAAGCTTTGAATCAGTAACTACAAAGGTGTGGTTTCTATGAGAATGGTGTGGAAAATAGCCTTGGGATACAGGGCACAGAAGACATTCTTATGGAAAAAGGCCTGAGAGGCCAGCACATTCGCTGGGGGTCTCTTTGGTAAAGCTTGATTATCACCATGTTGCTGGCAGTTGCTGAGAAGCTAAACATTATCACTTTTAAGTGGAGAATGCATCACTCATGGTTGGGAATGACTGAAGTCATAAAGTAATAGCAATGGATGTTTGAATAAGGGTGGGATGCTACTGGCAAAAAAATGAATGAGACCAGAAGATTTATGTTAAATCTGACAAATGATGAGATGAGAAAGAAGAATACAAAATAGGAATTATTCTACTCCTGGTTTCTTTTATTATTTGTCTATACATTAACTTATTCTAAAAGATGAGTTACCCATGGAGTATTTGCTTGCATAGTGAGTATAATTTTCTGTCCTCTGTGGTAGACACTTCTAAATTGCAATCATATCTAAAATGAATCAGTAGGCAATGCAAGCACTACTTACTTGCTGTTAATTATTAAGGGATAGATGTATTTGTAACAGCATTATATTTGAAAGACAATCATCAATTCAATATTTGGATTCCATGATTTATTGATCAGATATTTGAAAGAAAGGTTAAGACCTATGAATGCCTAAATACATCCTTTCAGAGGATTTGCTGATCCTCTGAGAAGAACACGTGTAATTCTGCCCTAAATGATGAATGCAAAGTACGTGCAATTTCTTCTCTTCTCTTCTTTTCTCTTCTCTTCTTTTCTTTTCTCTTCTCTTCTCTTCTCTTCTCTTCTCTTCTCTTCTCTTCTCTTCTCTTCTCTTCTCTTCTCCGCTGCTCTGCTCTGCTCTGCTCTGCTCTCTTTTTATTTCTTTTATTTTCTTTCTTTTTTTTCTGTATTTAGGACAAGGACTACAGGGTCTTGCGATATACATTGCACTCGTAGTGATGCTCCTGTTTTCAGCCTCTGAAGTGCTGGGATTGCAGGTGTATGTCATCATGCCCAGGCCCCACTGCCCTCTCAGCATGCCTCGGGGCAGGGCTGTCACAGTACACCAGGGATCGGACTCCTGCTGCTGTGCTCTGCCTAAGCATGTGCTTTAGTGTGCTGAGCTATTCAGCAGGCCCAGTACATGCAATTTCTCTAAACATGCTTTTATAAAGTTTTAACTAAAGATAGGATTTATACTAAACTTTGCAACAATCCCCCCTATGCCCCTCAGGGTCCTTATTTGAGGATTTCACAGTGGAATGGATAATACAGAGCTACCTCCTATTGCCTGTTGTCCATTTGCACAGTGATATTTAGAGAATGCCTGCTCAACTTCTACAGCAGAAGCAGAGAAATTGGGCTTTAGATTCTAGTTCAGCACTGTTTGCACAACCTTCAGCGCAGGTTTTTCTTAAAGATAATCCACATATATCTGTCAATGTATAACTTTAGCTGTCTTGTAGAGCAACACAGCCTTTAATAATAGAGTACATCTGTCCCCTCTACTAACTTCATGTGCTCAAACATACTTACTTACCAGTGCAGTGGGGTTTGCTACCCAGAAAATTGCTGAGTTTTTTTTTTTTTTTTTGGTGGTACCAGGGATCAAACTCAGGACCCTGCACTTGCCAGGCAAGTACTTATTCCACTCAGCTATCTTCCTGATCCCTGTTGTGTTCTGAGAACACTGGGACAATAATGCCATCACACCATGTGCCAAACAAGAGGAGGCAAATAAGGGATGGCTGCACTAGCCAAATGAAAATACAAAAGAACAAAATTTCCCATTCTGTATAAAGAAAACATCTCTCATCCCACTGTGAGTGAAATTGTTAATATATTTCATGAACAAAAAACAATTAGAAAATGAGAAAACTGGCAAATGAGTTTCTTTCTCATCGTTCATCCAACAGAGTTAGATTTCAATTATTTATAGGAAATATCTAGATGGCATTTCATGAAACCAGAATTCTAACACTTTTTTCAATAATGAGATTAACTGATTGGTAGCAAGGGAATAAATACAAAATATAAAGCCAGTAGTATGGAAAATAGAATTATAAAATTCAATATTGAAATAGTATTCAGAAAAACTAGAATCCAAAAAGTCCTACAATGCTTTGAATATATCTTGAAAAGTCAGGAAAAGATAGTCTTGGTGTTTAACTGATCATGAGAAATACATTTCTGTTATGAAGATAATCAAAAGAATTCGCTGGCAATATAAACATTGTATGCAAAACAGACATATACTTCAAAGATTAATATGATGATATCTACCCAGAGAGCAGATACAGTTTTGAAAGGATCTGTTTAATTTTATGAGAGAATTGGCAAACATTTTAAGCAGTTGAAAAGAGAAATCCAAAGAGCAGGAATAGAAATACTTATGGATATTTAAATAAGCACAGAGCAGCTGCGACCGCTGTCAGTTTCAGCAGCTCCTGCCACGGGACACTTCAAGCTGAGGCAGGTTTGTCAGACATCATGGCTTGGAAGAAAAGCGGTATAAAATCTTCACAGCTCAGGAAGATGGCCGTTTCCCGATCTTCACGCGCAGAACTTCAGTTTCCCATGAGCCGAGTGGAGTGATACCTGAGAGAAGGTGGCTATGCACAGCGACTGTCCTCTGCCACTCGTTTTCCTCGCTGGTGTCCTAGAATTTGTGACAGCTAACATCCTCAACCAGGCTGGCAAGGAGGCTCAGGACAAGCATAAGAAACACATCGCTCCGAAGCACATGGAGACTGTGATAGAGAGCATCGAGCAGCTCCATCCCCTCTTGGGGGATGGCACCAAGTCTCTGCTTGATGAGATGGTCCGTGCCAAGGACAAGTTAGGAGGCCTGAGACTCCAGTTCCGGTGGCATCGCGTCTACATCCTCACCCAGCTCCCCGAACCCCCATCGATGGTGGAGCCCTTGCTATTGTAACCAGCGATGTCAACAAAATTGTTAAATTGGTGCCAGCGCTTCTCTCAGTTTCTGTCCTTTTCAGGTAAAGGCATCGATGGGCATCCAGGAGGGGCTACCGAGTCAGGGTGGGAGGGCTGGAAGCTGTTGTCAGCATGGGGCCTCTGAGTCTATGGTTTGAGGAGTGGAACTTCAATGGATATGGTGCAGGCCATGGCCTCAATGGGGAGCCGGCTTGGTTAGGGGATGAAAAGACCCCCATAGGGGCTCTAGGGAAGGGAGGCCCTGGCTATTTATTAGGGTGGGGACCTTCTGGGAACATTGGGTTCCCAGCCTGATACTGAGAATGTGGGCCAATCTGAAGACCATTCCTCAGGTTGTTAAGGGTTTTTTTTTTGGGGGGGGGTTGTTTTTTTGTTTCTTTCTTTTAAGCCAGAGATGTATATTGCAATGTGCTTGTCAGGTGAAAGGATACCATACTATTGGCATCAACTAATGTGATGGGAGCATTTACATGAACAGTCAGCAGGCACATAAAAAGAAATGTTAACTTACTACCCTCTTGTCGTTGGGCCAAATAACCAACACCCAAAATGAAGGAGGGAGAGGTTTATTTAGCTCACAGTTACTGGAGGTTTCAGTCCAGATTGCGCTGCCTCTACAGTAGAGTACATGACATAGAGCAAACTTTCATGGCAGTGGTAAAGAGCAGAGAGCAAACTGGAGGAGTATCAGCAGTAGCAACAGGGAAGTGTATCTCCCTTAAGCTGCATTCTGGCTGTCCACCACAGCCTGGGAGTAGTGTTCACACCCCAAATCCCAGTAGATCATGAGTTTGCCTCAAAATGTAGAAGTCCATCCCATGATTGCATGAGGCTTTAGGGAGACAAATACAAACCATAACTTTCTGCATCTGGACCCCCCAAAACTCATTCACATCATATTTTGCATAAAAAGTCATTATGCAAAAGACATTTTAGTCCATCTCTTAAGAGTTTCCAAAGTCCCAACAATTTCAGCATTGCTGAAAAGTCCAAGTTCCAAGTCTCCTCCAAGATATAATACAAACTCTTAGCTGTGAGCCCCTGTAGAAAAAAAAAGTTAATCACTTTCAACCTTCAGCAGCACAAAACAAACATTACTATTCCGAAAGGTACACACACGATACCAAGCATTAGGACCAAAGGAAGTCCAAAATCCAGAAGGGTCAAAATTAAGTCCTATAGTTCCATGTGTAACATCTGGACCAGTCTATGGTAAATTGTAAAGTCCATATGACTTTACCCCTGTGGCAATCTTGTTGGTAGCTCCCATGTCTTCTCTCTTAGGTCAGCTTTACTCCCTCTTTGAAGTTTCCTTTAGTTGATCCACATTCCTGGCTTTTCTAAACTTCTGAGGTTTCTCTTGAATAGGCATATCATTCATGGCTTTCCACACTGCCCTTTCAGGAGCACAGTGCCTTGTCTCCCAGACCTTCTTCTGAAATCTAGGTGTAAACATTCTTAACCTCTGAACTCCTGCATTCTGAATTCACTTAAAACCAATGCCACATGGGAGATGTCAATATCTGCTGGCAGCTGGAGCAGTTCCTTCTCTCTTGATTGCAGGGTTCAATTGCCGAAATCACTGAGCACTCTGACCTGGAATCCGAGGAACGAAATGTCCATGCCTGTGCCTTTCTGGCATCTGATGTGGCTGCTGCCTCCATTCCAGAACATGGAGCTTTGTAGCTTTTTCTGCAAGGCAAAATCCCTGCCCTTTGCAATTCTGAGGTAGCAAAGGGTGGAGACCTGCCCTCTCCAGTGACGCCCTCAGGCCATCCTCTCAATTTTCCTCTTCCTGCTTGGCAATGGGGATCTTCTCAGCTCTATTTTTGCAGTCCACAGTTTCATTGGAGCTTCCTTTCCAGAAAAACTCACAACATTTTAAATCATACTGGTGGGCTTTTTCATCTTGATTGTTAACACAAATTTGCTAAAAGCCACCAACAATATCCATGCCACTCACTCAATATTTGGCTTCCTCCAGATTACTTCTGAAAGTTCAATCAGTCCACCATGCTCAAATTCAGTCTCAGGCAAAGTCTCTGGATACAGGCAAAATTCATACTAACTTTCTGCCAAGCCAACACACAAATCATCCCCAGTCCAACAACCAATAAAGTCCTTATTCCCAGTAGAAACCCACCCAGCCTAGTCTTTACATTCCGGCTTTCTATTGGCCTTCTCGTCTTCTGAGCTCTGCCTAGAATCTCTCAAACCAAGCAGCCAAAGCTGTTACAGCACTTCTCTTGCAAATGAAATGTTCAAACGTTTTCTATTTCTTCCCATAAGCCATTTCCAAAGGCTTGTAATAAAATATGGTCAGGTTCAGTGAAAGCAATGACCCTGCTTCTCTGATATAAAATTCTGTCTTGGTTCTTTTTCTCTGGTTCCTAGGACAAAACCCCCAACACCCAAAATGAAGGAAGGAAAGGTTTATATAGCTCACAGTGACTGGTAGTTTCAGTCCATGCTTGGCTGGCTCCAAGGCCAAGTGGCACATGGAAGAGAGCAACTGCTCATGGTGGAAACATAGAGCAAAGAGCAAAATAGAGTAGTAGGAACAATGGCAGCAAAGAACAAGTCTGTCTTCCTTAAATTGTATTCAGGCTATCAAACCCAGCCTGGGAGTGGCATTCGTACCCATAACTCCACCAACATTTACACCCATAATTCCAAAGGACCATGAATTAATCTCAAACTCTAGAAGTGTGCCAAGTGATTGCATAAGTACTTTGGGGGATAAATACACACAAACCATAGCAATAATGATGTAATTGATTTTTCATTTATAATTTTACATAAGCTAGTAGATAGTTCAATGGCATAAACATGTGGCTGGCAAGCTCAATATCCCAAGTTTGATATATAGTACTGAAAAAAAAAATCATTTATAATTCTATTGAAAGACAAAAGTCAGTAAAAACAATTATTCAGAGTTTCAAAACAAGACAAGAGGCTATCATATATTGATATCTTCAAAGTAGTTGCTCTCATTACAAGATATAGGTATGAAAGAATAATCAAACAATATAAGCATAAACAGTTCTTTTTAATCAACTGATAGAAATTAGTAGTATGATCATGATATCTAATATCTATCTATGTTTCCCTTCTCTTCTCCAATTTTTCAATATATAAAAGTTAAATGTAAGGTATATCAGTTTAAGTATAAGTATGTCTAGCTGTCTTTCTTTGTTGGAGACTAGTACTCCATTGAATAAAATTTACAATTTATCATGCATTCATTAGTTTATGACATTATACCTTGAGAACGCACTATTAAATGAAATAAATTTGACACACCTATTTCAATATTGCAGTCTTTGACTGGTATGGGAACATGCAATTGTACATGAGGACTAAAACATATTATAGGTATTTGAAAAATAGGAAGGAAACATTCTAACTGGATGTGGAAGTAGAAAGGAGGAAGGGGAAGGAAGGTAGGCGGAAGAAAGGAAAGTAAACTAAAAAAGAGAAGTGGGGAGAAAGCTGCTTTGAATAAGCAGTGGAGGAGTGGGTAAAGGTGAAATATGGTAATAGAAAATAAAGGAAACAAATTTTATCAGTCATAGATACAAATTCCTTATGACATATGTGCTCATTATGTTTACCAGAATGTACCAATAAACTTTTTTAGTTTTGTATAATTTTTAATAAAAATTGGCATGAAATTAGAATATTGGCATATAGAAATCATAGTCTTACAATCTTCATGCACAATGTTATCTCTATTGTACATATTTTCATTTATTTATTTATTTATTATTATTATGTTTAATAAGGAATAACAATGTGAAAGGTTCAAAATGCATTAGCAGTACATTTCCAATAACTGATACAATGCATATGGTTGTCCTCATAGCAGTTATACAGAGCACAGTGTGTAGATGTAGTAATTTTGCTAATCATTATTGATGCAAAAAATTCTTCTCATTCAATGAAGAGAAAGTAGTTATATACATAGTATGATGCTCCATAATCACAGTGGGTTATTGGCAAAACTTATAATGTTGAAAGATGTTAATTTAAGCCTTTTACAACTCAGTATACGAATCTAGCTTTGTATTTTAGGCTTTTTAGTGAAACTTTTCTGCTGGATAGTTAAGGGCAAGTTAAAGCAAAGCCTGTGTAATAAAACATGTAACTTTTTTTATCTCCCAAGGTCAGGAAAATCCCTTAGAATTTACTTTGAAATCATCCACAGGGCTTTGTAGAGCTGTTGTCAGTTTTAGCTACCTGGATGAGTCACGGCCATTGCTTGAGCAAATTTGCTCTCTGTAAAAGACTGAGAGAACGTATTTCTCCAGGTGACTCTCCTTAGGCACAATATATATCTTTAATCCCTTTCCTCTGTAGCCCCATAATCTCCTTGAACAGAAAATTTCAAAAACAACGGAGTTTATATGATGTTATAACACAGGTTCTCTTATGTCCGAAGTCCTCGCTGATCTTGAACAGCTAGGGCCAAAATATTGGCTATCCTTGGAGCCCTTCTTTTTTTCTAATTTTTGTCTGTAAACTTATAATCTTAACCCTTCAGAAGAAAAGCTTAGTAATAACATTACTTTATAACATAGGTACTGGAATTTAACATCACTGTCTTTCAGAATATCAAACATGTTAGACTTGGATTTGATATATCCATTAATCATTGATACTCTAATAAATATCTATAGAAACTGATAAAAAGCAGTTACACATTTTCACACAGAAATTTAGAAATCCAAGCACATAAAAATTATAGGTGGTCAATCCTACGACATTTTTCCTAGTCTCTTACTCTCATTTACTACACTATTTTTGTTTTCTTGCAAACCAACAATTTACTTGAGAGAGAGAGTGTAGCAGTAACTGAAATTCCATTAGAAGTATGCAAGGCACAAAATAGGAGTATAGTATAGGATTGATTGAAGAAATCAAAGACATGGGTCTCTTGCAAATGGAGAAGGTGAATGGTGTAGTGGGAGAAGAAATGCCATGTCACAGAACCTAAGCATCTCAATGAATGTAAATATTATATGCCATAAGCATGAGATAAGATTAACAATATCAACAAGAACCATAATGGCAAAATAGAAGTTATAATAATAGAGTGAGCAGAATGAAATGGGATAAAAAAGAAACAAGTTCTAATACGTGCCTTTACCCATGCCTCAAGATGATTATAAGCTGCACATACTATAAACATGAACTAATAAAAAGGGTCACCAGATAAGTATGTTTTGTTTGGAGTGGCCATGACTGTAGTAGTTTGTCACAGAAGTCATTGGAAAGTAATTCACATTCCAACGTAACTTCTAGCTCTAGTCTTATCATATGTTTCCAAGGCAACTCAAAGTGTGGCCCTCAATAAATATAAAGAATGAAGAAGACACAGACATTGCAGCAGAAAATTAACTTTTCTCATTTGTGCTGATGGTTTCCTGTGACCTTCCTATTTTGGGTTGAATTACCATTATGATAAACTAAATAAGACACCATAGGGCAAATTTGCTATGATACTTAAGTTCAGTAAGTAATGAATCTCTTAACAGAATTTCACTATCACTGTGATATATTGTTTGGATCTTAACTAGACTCTGGTATATATCACTATAAAATTTGGAAAAGCATTTAAGCTATTTTTAGGCAAAAACAATGTAGCTACACCCTAATAAAGGAGACTTACAAGGTAGCTCAACTACTATTCCAAAGATCTCCATAAGGAAAATGTACAAATGGAGTAATGAGCTGGATTCCAGTCAATACACATTCGTTCTGCTGAGATGAGAAAGCAAACATCAGAGTTTAAAGAGTATAAATAAGTTGGTATTTGCAAATGGAGCATCAAGGAAGGTAGCATGATTTTCAAATGTCCAAATTGAGTTTTTCCAGGGGTCTTTAGCTGAGGGCCAGACTATGCATTCGCAGGACAGGACAATTGGAGAATGACCAAAGTGTTCACTACAGAAAGGGCTGACAATGGAACAGAGATATTTCCAGTTGGCCATTATTTGGGGAATATTGAAGCTCCACCCAAAGAAGAATGAAGAGGCCTTCACAACTTGTTAATATCCTGAGTCTAACCAAAATGACAGTAAGACCAATAACGTATGTATACTTTTTTACTATTTTATTACCTTTAATAAGAAATAACAATGCAACAGTTTCAAAACACATCAGTAGTACATTTACAATATTTGACACAATGCATATTGTTATCATCCTATTAGTTATACAGAGCACAAGCTGTAGACATTATAATTTTTTGAATCATTATTGGTACAAAAATATTTTCTCCTTCAACTAAGAGAAAGTAGTTCTATAAATAATCCAATGTTCAATAATTACAGTTGGTTATTGGTAAAACTGGAAGCTGCTGGCAAAGATGGAAGCTGTTGATTTACACCTTTTACAGCTCAGCATTCTAATCTAGCTTTACATTTTATGCCTTGTGGTTAAACTTTTCTGCTGGGTGGTTAAGGGCAAGTGAAAGCAAGACCTACATAACAAAACATGCAACTTTTGTATCTCCCAAGGTCAGTCAAATCCCCTGAGGATTAACTTTGGAACCATATACAGTTTTTTGTAGAACTCTTGTCGGTGTTAGCCATCTGGATGAGTCAGGGCCATTGCTTGACCAGTTTGCTTTCAGTGAAAGCCTGAGAGAATGTTTTTTCTCTAGGTGATTCTCCTTTGGTACACTATATCTTCAATCCCTTTACTCTGTAGCCCCATACTCTCCTTGAATAGAAAACTTGGGAAACCACTGAGTTATAGGATGTTACAGCACAGATTCACTTCTGTTCTGAGTCCTCACTGACCTTGAAGGACTAGGGCCAAAATATTGGCTATCCTTGTAGCCCTTCTTTTTTTTCTAATTTGGGGTCTGTAAACTTATATTCTTAACCCGCCAGAAGAAAAGCTTAGTGATCTATTACTCTATAAAATAGGTACTTGAGCACAACAACATCACTGTCTTTCTGAGTATCAATCATCTTAGACTTAACTCACAATTGGTATTACTTATCATTGATATTCAAATAAATCTCTATAGAATGTAATGAAAGCAGTTTCACATTTTTACACATTTAGAAATCTAAGTATATACAAAATCATAGACAGACAATCCTATGGCATTTTTCCTAGTCTCTTACTCTCATTTAATACCCTTTTTTGTTTTCTTTGTAAACCAACAATTTACTTGAGTATGAGAGTATAGCAGTAACTGAAATTATCTTAGAAGCAGCCCACATCTAAAAGACAAGAATGACAGGGATTCTAAGCATATTTTTACTGTTACACATTGCCATCCTCAGTGTCAAAACATTTCGGAATTTCCCAGGATCATTATCTAATCCATTCTGTGCATATAAGTGCATGGCTTTGCCCCTGCCATGCTTCTATATTTTCTGCTTGTAGTCACTTCATTGTTTAACTCTAAAGTCCTAGATTTCCATTCAGCTTCTTTTGAGTTCTTACACTAGGGAAACTATATGATATTTACACATGTAGGTCTGGTTCATTTCACTTATGAGTAAATCTTCAAGATAACTCCATTTATATATGAAGTCTTCTAGTTTATCATTCTTTATATCTGAGTAATATTCGATTGTATAAAAAATATCACATCTTTTTCAACCATTCTTCAGGTTGTTTCCAAGATTTTGCTATTACAAAGTGTGCTGCTATCAACATAGGTGCACAGATACTGATATTGTATGATATTTTAAGTTCTACTTGGAAAATTCCAAGTAAGGGGATAGCTGGATTGAATGGGATATCCAGTTCTAGTATTTTAAGGAGTCTCCACATTCCTTTCCATAATGGCTGCACCAGTCTAGATTCCCACCAGCATTGGAGAATGTTTCATTTTTCCCCACAGCCTTTCCAACATTTGTTGTTGCTTGATTTCTTTATGAAAGCCATTCTTTCTTGGGTGAGATGGCATCTAAGTGTTGTCTTAATTAGCATTTCGTGAATGGCTAGCGAATTGGAGCATTTCTTCATGTATGTGTAGGCTGGTTGAATTTCTTTCTCTGAGAAGTGCATGTTCATCTCAGATGCCTATTTCTGGACTGGGTCTTTGAATTTTGGGACCTTAATGACTTTTTGGTTCTTTATAAATTCTAGATAGGAGACCTTTGTCAGGATTCTTATTAGTTAAAATCTTTTCAAAATTTGTGGCTTGTCTTTTCACTCTGTTGGTAATTTCTTTTGAGGTACAAAAACTTATTAGCTGCAGGAGGTCCTGGGTTTTTTTTTTATTCTTTCAACTGTAAATGTGCATTTTGATTTTTGTCCATGAATTATTTCCCTATCCCAATGTCTTCAACATATTCTCTGTCTTTTTCTTTCAGAAGATTTAGCATTTCTCTTCTAATATTTAGATCTTTAATAAATTATGACTTTAATTTACTGCATGGTGATCACCTAGATCAAATTTTAGTTTTCAGCATTTGGAGAGCCAGTTTTTCCAGCACCATTTGTTAAAGAGGCTGTGTTTCTTCCATGAAACATGTTTGACCCCTTTGCCAAAGATAAGGTAGCTGAGTGTGTTTGTATCAGCTTCTGCATTTAATAATCTATTCCACTGATCCTAAGGTCTACATTATTGCCAATACCATGCTCTTTTTATCACAGTAGCTTTGTAGTATAGCATTATGTCAGGAATTATAAAACTTTCTACCATATCTTTGTTTTCCCAGGACTGTCTTTTCTTTTTTTTTTTTTTTTTTTTAATTTTTTTTTTTTTTTTTTTTTTTTTTTTTTTTTTTTTTTTTTTTTTTTTAATTTTTTTTTTTTTTTTTTTTTGTTTCACTTTTTCTATTGTTTAAATTTCACAATGGTTATGTTACATATTTTCATCATCAGATCAGTTTAGAATAATACATATAGGTATATAAGATTGACCAAACAATTAAACATTAACTTTTCTAAATACACATTACTATTTTTTTTCCTTTTCCCCTTTCTTTTCTTTGAAAGTTGACATACTGCATATTATCCTCACAATCATTCTACAGAGTACACTGTGTGGGCATGACCCACCTCCCTATTAATGTTGCTTAGGAAAAAAAAAAGAAAAGAATATACTTCTCTTTGAACTAAGAGGAAGCAGATACATACACAGTCAAAGGTTTTGCAATTGCAGTGGGCCACCAGTGAAGCTTGTGATGTTGGAGGCTATTGAATCTAAGCCTCCTAAACCTCATCTCACCAATGTAGCTCTGAGTTTCCTGCATTGTAATTAAGAATTTTTTTTTCTTGCTGGGTGGTCAAGGGCAAGTCGAAGCAAGACCTGTATAACAAAACATTCATTTTCTTTTTTTGGTATCTTCCAGGGTCAAATCCCCTGAGGATTAAGTATGAGACCATAGACAGTACTTTGTAGAACTGTTGATAGTGTCAGCCTTCGGGATGAGTCACGGCCATTGCTTGGCCATTTTGCTTTCTGTGAAAGCCTGAGAGAATGTTTTCCTCTGGGTGACTCTCCTTAGACGCACTGCAGTTCATTCATCCCTTTCCTCTGAGGTCCCATAATCTCCTTGATCAGGAAATTTGGGACACTTCTGAGTTATAGGATATTACAGCACAGGTTCTCTTATATCCTGGGTCTTTATTGACCTTGAAGGGCTAGGGCCAAAATATTGGCTATCCTTATAGTCCTTCTTTTTCTCCAATGTTTGGTCTGTTAATTTACATTCTTAACCCTCCAGCAGAAAAGCTTTGTGATACTATTACTCTATAACATAGGTACTTGAGCTTATCATCACTGGCTTTCTGAGTATCAAATATCTTTGACTTAGCTTGGAAATAATATTTTCTGACCATCATTGATATTCTAATAACTTTCCATACAATGTGATATAAGCAGTTACACAATTTT
>PVJA010036488.1:0-21057 GCA_004027025.1 Myocastor coypus
AAAGGAAAGAAAGGAAAGAAAGAAAAGAAGAAGAAGAAGAAGAAGAAGAAGAAGAAGAAGAAGAAGAAGAAGAAGAAGAAGAAGCAGCAGCAGCAGAAGAAAGAGGTAGAGGAGGAGGAGAAGAAGAAAGAAAGAGCTGGGCGTGGTGGCGCACGCCTGTAATCCCAGCACTCGGGAGGCTGAGGCAGGAGGATCAGTGCAAGTTCCAGACCAGCCTTGGCTACAAAAGTGAGCTCAAGGCCAGCCTCAACTGTGTAGCGAGACCCTGTCTCAAAAAGACAAAAAAATTAAAAAAATAAAAAGAAAGAAAGAAAGAAAGAAAGAAAATACAGACCCCAAGATCAATGAAACAGATTAGAAGATGCAGAAACAACACCAAACATACTTAGCCTCTTTATCTTTTTTTTTTTTTTTTTGTCTTTTTTGAGACAGGGTCTCACTATGCAGCTCAAGCTGGCCTTGAGCTCACTTTTGTAGCCCAGGCTGGTCTTGAACTCACGCCTATCCTCCTGCCTCAGCCTCCCAAGTGCTGGGATTACAGGTGTGCGCCACCATGCCTGGCTGCCTCTTTATCTTTGACAAAGGTACCAAACACACTCACTAGAAAAAAGACTGGCTCTTTAATATGTGGTGCTGCAGGGCCAAGGATATAGTTCAATCACACAGCACCTGCTGTCAAGCACAAGGTCCTGAGTTCAATTCCTGGTACCAAAAAAACCCACCAAAATACATTGCTCCAAAAGCTGGCTTTGTATTTGCCAAATTTAAAACTAAAACCATATCTTTCATGATACCCTGAACTAAAATCTAAATGGAACAAGGACCTAAATATTAAAAAACATTAAATCTCCTGAAAGATAGAATAGGTAGATCTCTTGATGATGTTGGCATAGGCAAAGACTTTATTAATAAAACTACAATTGCTTAGGAACTACCACAATATCAACAACTGGGATTTCATCTTATTAAAAAAAAAAAAAAAAAAAGCAACCTTTGCATAGTAAGAGCAAACACCAACAGTGTGAAGCGACAACACACAATGTGGGACAATATTTTTGCCAGATGTTCCGACCAGGGTTCAATCCTAAACATGTTGTGCTGGCCCCGCCTCTGGGGCATGCTGAGACAGTGAGACTGGGTGTAGCGGCGTGCGTCTATAATCCCAGCACTTAGGAGACTGAAAACAAGAGAATCACTAGAGTCCAATCTGTGTAGTGAGACCCAGTAGGCCCTATACTAAATACACATATATACACAGACCTCCCAAATTTATTTATTTATAAATAAATTTAAAAATTTAAAGACCCAATCCAAAATGGGCATTTAAGCTGAATCTATACTTCTCAGATGAAAAAATACACAGAGCAAATAATTACATAAAAAGTGTTCAATGTCACTTATCGTTTGAGAGACGCAAATTTAAACAATGCTGAGATTTCATCTTACTCCAGAATGAAGGGCTATTATCAAGAAATCAACCAATAACAAATGCTGGTGGGAAAAAGGAACCCTTTTCCACTATTGGTGGGAGTGTAGACTGGTGGAACTCAATGTGGAGATTTCATTAAAAAGAAAACTAGGACTATAGATTTCATTTGATTCAGTTATTCCCCTTCTCAGTATCTTCTTGAAAGAACTGAAAGCATAATCCACAGTGATCTTGGTCACCAGGGAGTTAGCTCAGTGGAAAAAGTGCTTGCCTGGCAAGTGCAGGGTCCTGAGTTCAATCCCTGATACCACAAAAACAAAACAAAAAAAAAATGATCTATGCACATCCACGTTTATATAGGAATAGTTTATGATGACTGAATCTTGGAAACAGCCCAAATGCCCATCAATTGGTGAATGGATAAAGAAGATGTGGTGTTTATATACTATGGCATACTACTCTGTGATAAAGAAGGATAAACATTTTTAGGCAAATGAATGCAACTTGAGGCTACATTTTTCTTTGAGACAGGGTCTCATTAGCTCAGGCTGGCCTTGAAATCACTATCGTCTAGGCTGGCCTCAAACTCATGGTTATCCTCCTGCCTCAGCCTCCTATGGGCTGTAATTACAGGCATGCACCATCTTGTCCAACGTAGACCATATTCTTCAGTGAAACACACAGACACATGTGTAAATACCACATTGTTTCTCTGGTTTGAGAAAACAAAAGTATCAATAAGAACCAAAATGTACAGTAGCTATAGTGAAACAGAAAAAAAAAAAAAAAAGGTTCAAATGGGGAGGGGGAACAAAAAAGGCAGGGAAAGGAAAGAGGGGGAAAGAAAAAGGAGGGAAAGAAGGAAAAATTGGAAACAAAGCCATTCTAAGTGGGGAGGGGAGAAGGGGCTGAAGGGAGAAGAGGGAAATGTAAAGAAAAGAATTAGAGGAATGTACTACTATCGTGTTTTTTTTTTTAAAAAAAAATCATTGCTAATATTCAGTAAAGTGAGATTTTGTTTCTAAAAAAGAAAAGGATTAGGTTATATCAAATACAGGTACAAATTCTCTATGATAAATGTGATTATTATTTATATGTAAAATGTACCAGAGGGGGCCCAGTGGGAAGGCTCAGTGGTCTAAAGCGCCTGCTTGGGAAAGCTTGGGTGGCTTCAGGGACCGCGGTTCAATCCCGGCACCACATGCTGCACCAGCCCTGCCCTTGAGACGGGCTGACCCAGCCATAAAAATGAGTGAATAAACAAACAAAGGTTCTGAAGTAAGAAAAAAATAAATAAAATTAAAAATTCTTAAAAAAAAAAAAAATGTACCAGAGCCCAGGGAGATAGCTCCATGGCAGAAGTGCCTGCCTGGCAAGTGCAAGGTCATGAGTTTAAACTCTGGTCCCACAAAAAGTAAAATAAAAAATAAAATGTACCAATAAAATCTGATTTAAAAAAGAGAATTATGAAAAGGACACAGGATTAAAGGGTAAACTCTTACTGCTCCTCTGCTGCTGTTTGCTGTCCTTATCTGGACTCTTCCTGGTGGCTTACTACACCGACTTTGTTCCCGGGACCACAGGGAGAAGACTAGAGCTAGCTGCTCTTAAGGTTTCAAGTGAAACTGAAATGAGAGCTCACTTCCTCATCGTGGACACTCATGTGACAAAGTCCAATTTCTTTTTAAAGTTAATTCAGCTGAAGTCTCCTTACTGCCTTTGAAATCTTTGGAGTGAGCTCACCAATTCAGGCCTCGTTATGGGAGCATCTGCTGGTTTTGCCACGTAGGTACTTTCTGCTGCTTTTAATTGCATTTGGTCTTTAAATATGCTTTGTTTATGTCTTAACTTGCTCCTTCTGCCAGGTTTTAAAGCTTTGATTCCAGGAAGTAAACAAAAAAGATAAAATAAAATCACATCACTTAAAAAGAATTTATTTTTTAAACTTAGTGTCTGATTGAGCTGTTAAAGTTGAGGCAGAAATCTGCCTTTTTTTGGAGTATAATTGGAAGATTTACATGGTTAAAATTTCAAATGTTTTGGCCGGGCGTGGTGGCACACGCCTGTAATCCCAGCACTTGGGAGGCTGAGGCAGGAGGATCAGTGTGAGTTCGAGACCAGCCTGGGCTACAAAAGTGAGCTCAAGGACAGCCTGAGCTGCATAGGGAGACCCTGTCTCAAAAAGACAAAAAAAAAAAAAAAAAAAAAAAAAAAAAAAAAAAAAAAAAAAAAAAAAAAATTCAAATGTTTTGAATTAAAAAGAAATGGAGAAGAAAATAGAATCTAGTCTGGGACAGTTAATGAATTTCTGTAGAAATTTCTTTGAATTAAATACAGAAATTGCACTTTTTTATTTTTATTCATTTATTTTTTGTCTTTTTGAGACAAGGTCTCGTTATGCAGTTCAGGCTGGCCTTGAGCTCATTTTTATAGTCCAGGCTGGTCTCAAAGTCCTGTTGATCCTCCTGCCTCAGCCTCCCAAGTGCTGGGATTACAGGCATGGGCCACCATGCCCAGCTAAAAATTGCATTTTAGAGAGTAATTACCTCCTTTGAAATACATACTTGATTTTTTTTAAATTAAAAAAAATTTTTTTTTTCAGAACCTTTGTTTGTTTATTCACTCATTTTTATGGCCGGCTCAGCCTGCCCCAAGGGCAGGGCTAGTGCAGCATGTGGTGCCAGGGATTGGAACCACAGTTCCTGAAGCCGCTCAAGCTTTCCCAAGCAGGCACTTTAGACCACTGAACCATCCCACCGGGCCCCCACATACTTGATTGTTGAAAACAAAATGTAAAAATAATACCAGCATTCTGTGAGGCTGAGGTCAAGAGGATTGAAAGTTTGAGCCTAGCTGGAGAATTTAGCAGGACCTATCTCAAAGTAAGAAATTAAGGGTCAGTGATATAGCTCAGCAGCACAGCATCTGCAGCACAAAGTCCTGAGTTCAATTCTGCATGCAAAGAAATAGATTTTTTTTTTTTTTTTTTAAGTACAAGGTCTACAGGATCTCGCTACACAGATGGGACTTGTAATGATCCTCTGTTTCCAGCCTCTCAAGTGCTGGGATTATAGGCAGGCACCACCATGCCCAGTCTCAGTCCCCTCTCTGTCTCAGTGTGTCCTAAGGGTGGGCCAGCAGGGCATGGGGATCAAACCTGGTCAAATCCTTAAAAAAAAGAAGTTTTTAAAAAGCTGGTTATATAACTTAATGTGAAGGCCCTGGATTCAGTTCACAATTAAAAAAAAAAAAAAAAACAAGAAACCTCAAAGAATATAAAACTAGTAGATGAGGATTGACTTTTAAGTATCTCTAGAAGTTATTTTATTTGTCTATTTATTTGTTTGTATTTTAGGGAAAGGTCTACAGGGTGTTCAGGGTCTCACTACTAGATCGGATTCATGGTGATCTACCTGTTTATAGCCTCCCAAGAGCTGGGATTACAGGCATGTGCCACCACATCCAGCCTCAATTGCATCCAGTCTCAATTGCCCATCTCAGCTCACCCCGGGTGCAGGTCCCGTATGGCTTGCAGGCACTTTAATTCACTGAGCTATTTGGCCAGCCCTTTATTTTATTTTTAAGTTAAACTTTTACAATATGGGGTTGAACCCAGAGCCTTGTCCATGCTAGGCAGCATAGTTCTACCACTGAACTACATCCTCAGCCTTCTTTATTTATTTTTGAGATGAATCTTTCTATAACCAAGCTGGCCTTGGACTCCTAGACTCACGTGATCTTTCTGTCTCAGCCTACTGAGCAGAGGTGCCACAGGCACATGGCCTCACATTTGGCTTTCCTCCCTTTGTGTGGTTGTATGGAAGGTGATGCCGGGGGTCAACTCAGGTGAGACAAGGCCTCTGTGCTGAGCTACATCTCTAGTCCTTTTTATTTTTATCTGGAGACAGGGTCTTGCTAAACTGGCTCAACAACGTTCAGAGTATCTGGGATTACAGGCAGGTGCCACCAGGCCCAGGTATTTTTTTTTTTAATTATCTTTTAACAGACACATAGAAACAGAAAATTGTGTATTTTGATGGGATACCATATGATGTTCCCATACCTGTTTATACTAGGTTCTGCACATTTCAAGAGACCAGCTCATAAAATAAGTTCACTTATTATTATTATTATTATTATTGGTACTGGGAATGGAACTTGGAACTGTGTTCTTGCCAGGCAGGTGCTTATGCTGCTATCTCCCGGGCCCCAAATTAACATATTAAAAATTCAGAAGTTAAATTTTTCAGAGGCACATCTTCTAAGGATTTCTGTTTGAAAAGGAGGAAAGATGATTTCCTTTTATCAGATTTGTTGGAAAATCTTGGAAAGTCCCTGCTTTTTGACATTCTCAGTGTGTTCAATTTGCTAAGTATTAGAAAACCTCTGAAAGTCACTTTTTAAAATGTTGCTATGGGCTAGCCTAATAGCTCAGTGGATTAAAGTGCCTGCTTAGGGAGAGAGCAGTGGCCGGGGTTTGAGCCCAGCATGCTGTGCGGCCCTGCCCAAAGGGTGCAGTGAGACAGGGATTGAGACGGGGTGTGGTGGTACACACCTATAATCCCAGCACTTGGGAGGCTGAAAAAAGGAGAATCACTTTGATCAATGTAGTGAGAGCCTGTAAACACTGTCACAAATACAGAAAGAATAAACAGATAAATAAATAAATAAATAAACAATAAAATAAGATGTTGCTACATTGAGGCAGGAAGATCTCCATGAGTTTGAGGCCAGCCTAGGGCTACATAGTGAGTTTAAAGCCAGCATGAACTACATAGCAAAACACTGTCTCAAATTTTTTTCAAATCTATAAATAAGTAAGTAAGTAAATAAAATAAAGCGTTACTAAGTATTAGAAGTTGTATTTCAGACATAGTTCTGCACTTTGGCCTTGTGACTATATATTACAAGGGGTTATTTTTCTAACCTGGCTAAATTGGTGGTTTTTTGTGTTGAAACTCCATGGTCACACTGCATGCAGCTCAGAGCTTTGCTTCCTATGGTACTTTCATCCCACAGAATGAAGTGGCTGGCATGGGTGTTTGTGGCATGCTCCTCGGTGATGGCACAACTACACAAGGATCCTACACTGGATCACCACTGGCATCTCTGGAAAAAAACCTATGGAAAACAATACCAGGAAAAGGTAGACAGGGTTGCCACTTGGGCAACATGCTTTTACTCCTCTCCTCACCCCAGTTTCTCACTCTCAAGACTGTGTTCTTACCAAGTGGTGTTTTCTAGAAATAGTACGTACCAATTTCTTTTCCTGGGTACCATACGGCAGGAAACAAAACAAAGTTCCTATTACTATGGAGCTTCTGGGCCAGTAGGAGAAAGGAAATGAATAAGTAAACAAGCAGAGAGATGCAGCATGTTGGATGGTGGCAAAGGTGGTGCAGAAAAATAAGGGACCCATGAGCGGTCACAGTGCAAAATCCATACCTTCAGTGGGTTGGTGCCGGAAGGGCCCACAGAGAACTGAGCAGGAGCAGGCAGAAGCAAGGGGTGAGCAAAATGAATGATGGCAGGAGTCCCAGGCCAAAGAATACGAGCATATGACTCAGGAAGGCCGTGTTTGACGTGCTTGAGGAACAAAAAGTTCTGTAATAGCCCTTGGCACGCTAGGCAACTGGTAGAATGTGAAGCTTGACTCTCACTTCCCACTTGGGCTTTTATTTTAAAGTATACTTGTTGCTGGGCATGGTGGCTCACACCTGCCTCAAGCTGAGGCAGGAGGATTTTTGTGTGCTCAAGGCAAGCCTGAACTGCATTGTGAGACCATGTCTCAAAAAGAAACAAATAACTTGTTAGTTCATTTTTTAAAAAAAAATGTATTTGGTACTATGCAGCTCAGACTTATAGTGAACCTACTGTTTTCAGCCTCCCCAGTGCTGGGAATACAGGGGTGCACCACCACACCTGGTCTTGGTAACTGGCACAGGGCAGTTACCTGTGTTACCATCTGGGGCAGGGCAGGTGCTACATGTGGTGTCAGGAATTGAACCCCAGTCCCTGCATTTGTGCAACTGCAAGTGTCCCAGGCACTCAGTCCACTGAGCTATCTCACTGCCCTTATTAATTGATTTTAAAATTCTAACTTTTTTTTTTACATAACTAAGTCCTACAACCGTGTAAACATCTGAAAGTCCTATTATTGTACATTAGCTTATGTTATTTGATGGACTAGTATTTTGATTTGTTTAATGTTTTTCAGTGTTGGAAATCGAACCCAGAGGTTTTTGCTGAACTAAATCCCCAGCCCCTTACATTTTTTTCTTTTAGAGACAAGGTCTTACTAAGTCACTAAATTGCCCAGGCCAGATTCAAACTGTGGTCCCTGAGCTCCCAGAGCCCTGGGTATATGCCCCTGCACCCAGCTCCTTGGACCTTCTCAAAATCTCTTTAAGTTACCCAGTCTAGCTTCAAACTTGTGATCTCCCTGTCTTTGCCTTCTGAGAAACTAGAATAGAGGTCTGTGCCACTGTGCTAGGGCAACTTAGTTTATACGAAAAATTTGAGCATCCTCAGATTTGTTATCCCTGAGGCAAGGATCTTTGAACCAATTCTTCATGTGTACTGAAGGACAATTATGTAGACCTTTCACTTATGTTAAATTTACTCTGAAGTATTTTTTCACGTTGCTGTAAATGGAATTGTTTTCTTAATTGCTTTTCAGATAATTCACTGTCTGTGTATACAAATATTATTGACTTTTGTATATTAATTCATGTTGTTGCTTCCTTAACACGAGGTCTCACTATGTAGCTCAGGGTGGCTTTGAATTCACTTTGAAACCCAGGCTGGCCTCAAAGTCATGATGATCCTCCTGCCTCAGCCTCCCGAGTGCTAGGATTATAGTCATGTGCTTCCATGCCTGGTATATATATTCATTTTATACCCTGAAACTTTTCCAAAGTTGTCTCAGATCTAACTGGTTTTTAGTGGAGTCTTTAGGGTTATCTACTTATAAGAGCATGACTTCAAAAAACAGAAACAATTCCATTTTTTCTTTTCCTCTGTGGTTGCCCGTCTTTGTTTTTTCTTGCCTATTTGTCCTAAGACTTATATATTGCATAGAATTGGTGAGAGTAGGTGTCTTTTTTTTTTTTCTCCCATCTCAGATGACAGCTTTCAACTTTTCCTGGCTGAGTATGGTGGTACACATGGCCTTTGTCATGCTGAAGAGCATTCTTCTATGCCTAACATGTTGAGAGTTTTTATCACAAAGGGCTGTCTTGTCAGATGTTTTCTCTCTATCCACTGAGATGATCACATGGTTTTCATAGTGGCAATGAAATTTCACTGCTACCCACTCCAATTTAGGACCAGGGCCTTCATTTAAGAGCTAACTAGAGGGCTGGGGTGATGACTTGGCAGTCTAAACACCTACTTGGCAAGCACAAGGATCTGGGTTCAATCCCCAGTACTGCATGTCATGTGGGCCCTAGAATCCCAGGCACACCATGTGGGCCACCAAAACGGGGCATTGTGGTACACACCTGTATTCCCAGCACTGGGGAGGCTGAGACAGGAGGATCACTATGAGTCTGAGTTACGTAGTGAGACCCTGTACCAAATAAATAAATTTCATTAAAAAAGATTTTTAACAAAATTAAACAAAGGAGAGTTAACTAGAGTTGGGCTGAGGATATAGCTCAGTGGCATAAACACCTGCCTGGCAAGTACAAGGTCCCTAGTTTAACCCCTGTTACTGCAAAAAAAAAAAAAAAAAAAAAAAGGTAACAAGAGTTCTAGAGTTAAATGTGCAGTTATTATTCCTATCAGTTGAAGTGAATTCTATTCCTCTATTTCATAATTCCAGCACTTCAGGAAGAAGGGTTATGACTTTTGATTGGTATTCCACCTTAATAATTTATTTCAAGTCTACTTTTTCCCCTTTTTTGTGCCGTCACATTTATTTTCATTTTGCCCATTTTTCCTCCTCTAGTGGTTTGGATTTATGTCCATTGTGCAAGCTCATAATGTCCATGACTAGATGATAGTAAAACTTGCTCCCAAAAAGAGAGGATTGCATCTACAAGACTTCCTGAGCCCAGGCCCAGAGCCCTCAGTGGAACAAGGCCAAACAAGGCTTGCTGACTGCTCACGGGCCTGCAGCTCATCCTGGTCTTGGTGGTGGTGGGAGGAATCAGCTGTTATGGGAGGCACCAGGCACACCTCGCCCTCTACCTATGTCACATTCTGGATGTATTCTGTAGTGACTCTCCTGGAAAACAATACATATAAATTGACTGTAGATAAAATTAAAATAACAGGACCAAAGATGACTTTCCACATAAAAGAAAAACACACAGAGATGAATATTAAATTTGTGAAATAAATTAGAAGTCTTGGAAATTAAAAAAAAAGGCCACTGCAATAAAAATTCAACCAGCATGATAAAACTCCAAAACCATTGCCTAGAATCAGTTATCTGGAAGACAGAGCTGAGACACTACCCAGAATGCAAGCAAGAGATAAAAAACACATGAGGTTCCAAAATACATTTAATATGCCTTTCTGCAGGATAAAATTAGATGGAAGGGTGGAGAAGAAATATGTACGAAAAGTTGCTGTTTGAAAATTTCCAAATATGTGGAAAGTTCTGAATTGTCCAGTCAAGAGTACCCAGCACAGCTGGTGGTACACACCTGTAATCCCAGCATTCCAGGAAGCTGAGGCAGGAGAATGGCAAATTCAATCATAGCCTGGGCAACCTAGTGAGGTCCTGTCTCAAAATAAAGAATAACAAAGGCCATGGGTGTAGCTCAGTGTGAAGACAGACCTGGGTTCAACTCCTCACCACCCTACATGCAAAGAGTAACCAGCAGAAGACAGTCAGAAGCTGCAGAACATAAAAGTATAAGAGAAGGGTCAGCTAGATAGCTCAGCAGATTAAAGTGCCCACATAGGCAGGTGCAGGGACTGGGGTTCTATCCCCCATGTGCTGTGCCAGGCCCCACTGCCAGTATGTGCTGAGACTGGTGATTGAAACTGGGCATGGTGGTAGGCACCTGTAATCCCAGTGCTTGGGAGGCTTAAAACAGGAGAATCGCTATGAGTCCAAAATGTGTAGTGAGACCCTGTAGGCCCTGTCCTAAATACCAAGAAAGAAAGAAGAAAGGAAGGAAGGAAGGAAGGAAGGAAGGAAGGAAGGATAAGAGAAAACTCTCCTGGAGTTAAAATCCTTAGAACATAAGACTAGGTTCAGCAGGCTCATCCCTTAGTTTTCTACTGTAAATTTGTACTTTAGTGTAATAGTAGCCAACTGTGCATCTCAGTATCTTTCCCTGAGGGATATGGGAAGCAATCTATGTATTTACCCACTTCATCTGACACACAAGGAGTATGCATGTATATAAAAGTCTCCAAACAGGATTTGACACTTTATGCTCCATCTAACTAGTTTTGCATATGCATCACAGAAAGTCCAATATACCCACACCACTCCAAGATGTCTTAAAGTTTCCTTTTGATTTTTCTGGTAGAAATAGCCCAATTAAGTATAATGGCATATGAAAACCTAGTTTTGCAAGTTTTGGAGGAAGTCAAAGAGTATTAGGTTGGTCATGCACAGATGATGCACATGATCCATTATGGTAAAATACACACTTTTGTAACAGAGGGGTGGTGTGGGTGTGTGATGGTGGTGATCACAACAATGATGACTTTGGTGCTGGCCGTGCAAGCCAAAATTCTGTGACGGTAAGATGGAGGGAGAATCAACTGATACAGACACAGGGAATGTAGACCTCCTTGATTCAGATGAAGAAAACAGCAATGTGAGTATCTGGCTAGTTGAAATATTGCAAAATGGCTATGTGTGCAACCAAATGAAACAATACAATGTTAGAACTTGACCAAAAATATAGTGTAGGTTTTGATGGACTGAAACATGTTGAACAATGCCAGCACTGCCATTCAATGTTGGAAATTGTAACAGACAAAATGCTATACATAAGATGCTGTGAAAATACACAAAGGCTGAAATACAAGCAAAGGATTCTGTGTGTACTAGTCATATTAAAAAATGTATTTATTATGACACCTCTCTGGCTGAACGGAAAACACTTATAGATCTGTTGTACTTAGCAGGGAATTCTAATGGTGGTTGCAGGAATGTAAAAGACTTTAGGAAAAGCAGAAGCTCAAAATCTGGCATCATAATTTATGTTCTGTGGATAGGACTCAACCGTCAGGTCTTTATTCATATAGTAACAAACCAAATGATGTTGTAACAGACCTGCTGCTTCCATCTCCCAAACTAATCAGAATGTGACATTAGACAACTGGCTTGACATTTTCCAAATGATGGCATTTGCCAACACAGCACAAGTTGACCACCACAGGAATTGTACACAGGAGCAAAGCAGAAATTCCAAATGAAACGTTTCAATTTCAAAAGAGAATTGTATAATATAATCTTTAAATTTCAGAAAGATATAACATTGGCCTAAAAAGCAAAATGATACTGGTGATATCAACATTTCACCATGATGGAAATATTGGTAGAAAAACTTCAATAAACAGAAGCCCAAGATAGAAATTTTTAACAACAAAACCAAAGGTGGTGGTGATATTGTTGATGAATTATGCAGCACCTATAATGTTCCTTAAAATATAAAATTGGCCAGCGAGATAGCTCAGCGGACTAAACACCTGCTTAGGCAAGCTCAGGAACTGGGGTTTAATCTCAGGCACCACATTCCACACCAGCCCTGCCCCTGGGCATGCTGAGCTGTCTGGGTGTGGTGGTGCACCTCTATAATCCCAGTACTGGGGAGGCTGAAAACAGGAGGATCACTATGAGTCCAAGCTGCATAGTGAGACCTTGTACCAAATACATAAATCTTAAAAAAACATAAAACATTGACCAATAGTTGTGTTTTACTTGATCCTAAACATGTGTGGCACGGTTGGGTTTTTGTTTTGTTTTGTTTTTGTTTTTTGTCTTTTTGAGACAGGGTCTTGCTATGCAGTTGAGGCTGGTCTTGAGCTCACTTTTGTAGCCCAGGCTGGTCTCGAACTCATACCAATCCTCCTGCCTCAGCCTCCCGAGTGCTGGGATTACAGGTGTGAGCTACCACACCCGGCTTGGCACAGTTTGATAGTTTACAAAGGAAATGACAAGTGCAAAATATTACACAAAGTTTTCTTAGAAGATTGGGACTGAGCCAGGCATGGTGGCGCATGCCTGTAATCCCAGCACTAGGAAGGCTAAGACAGGAGGATCAGTGTGAGTTCAAGACCAGCCTGGGCTACAAAAATGAGGTTAAGGCCAGCCTGAACTGCATAGCAAGACCCTGCCTCAAAAATACAACAACAACAAAAAGATTGGGACTGAGCTCATGAAAGATTATTTACAGGGCCAGTGAAATGGTTCAGTAGTCTAAAGCACCTACTGTACCAGCCCCACCCCCAGGGTGGGCTGAGCTGACAATAATAATAATAATAATAATAATAATAATAATAATAGATTATTTACAGCAAAGGAAACACAAAATGTTTCTGCACAGGAACTATGCAAAAAAAAAAATGTGGAACACATTGGAGCTTACAGGTGAACAAGCAGTCATAGTATCACAAAAATCTACAATGACAACAGGAAAACCAGAAAGCTGTAAACTATGCCCTATAAGAAAGTATAGGAAAACTAAACATAAATGCTACTAGCATAAGTGATATTTATGTATGGAATGTGTAATTACCATATGTGAAGACTGCCTTGGGGGTGACAGCGGAAGCAAAGCTTACTTTTGTGGTAGACTTTTGTGTTTACCCTGTAGTTCACATAGGTTTTTATTTTTGATATTATCTTAAGGTTTTGTAAGTAAACAGCTGATGTGAAAATGTCGATGTCCATTCTAAGCACTCATTTCATATTTGATATTGTATTTTATCGACATCTTATTTCGCTGTTACCTGCATGTTATACAACATAGTAGGAAGCTTCTGACAAAATAGGAAGAGAGGAGAGAAGACGGCCCCATAGGAAAAGCAAGCTAAACATATGTGCTGTCAGTAAGCGAGACGTGTGTGCATGGAACATGCAGTTGTCATGTGTGAAGAGTTGGGTGTGACGAAGCAAAACTTATTTCTGTGATAGACTTCTGTTCGGGTTTACATTACAGTTCATGTAGGCTATTATTTCTGATGTCATCTTTTAAGCTTTGTAAGCAAGTACATAGCTGATGTGAAAATGATGTCTAGCTGGGGATATAGCTCAGTGGCACAAGCACCTGCCTGGGAATCATAAGGTCCTGAGTTTGGGTCCCAGTATCAAAAAAGAAAATTTTGATGTCCACATAACATGTGTTAAGAATTTAACAATTTATTTTATTCACATTACTTTTTTAGACTTTGTACACTAAAAAACTATCAATGTTGAAGATTCTGAGGCTTTTTTTATAAATAATAAATATAAAAAATCAATACTTTGTTTTTGTGATTTTTTTCCTGTTAAGTATTTTTAAGTATGTTTAATATAAAAAAACTCAAAATTAAAATTAATAATTCATCAATAGAAATACCATTGATGAAAAAATTAGTTTTATACTCCCAGGGCTACAAAGAGAGGCACAATAATTATATTGACAACACACCTCTCATATGTAGCAGTAGCTAGCAGATAAACATCAAATAGTTAAAGAAAAATACCTAGCTAAAATGTTTTCCAAGAGTGAGAATAAAAAGACATTTTATGGCAACTCATAAAGAATTAATTTATATCTATCAAGTGGCGCACGCCTGTAATCCCAGCACTCGGGAGGCTGAGGCAGGAGGATTGGTGCAAGTTCGAGACCAGCCTGGGCTACAAAAGTGAGCTCAAGGCCAGCCTGAACTGCATAGCGAGACCCTGTCTCAAAAAAAAGACATAAATAAATAAATAAATCTGTCAAGGATATACTTCAACAAGCAATAGTTTTTTGTGGGGTTTTTTTTTTTTTTGTCTTTTTGAGACAGAGTCTGGTTATGCAGTTCAGACTGGCCTTGAGCTCAGTTTTGTACCCCAAGCTGGTCTCAAACTCGCACCGATCCTCCTGCCTCAGCCTCCCAAGTGCTAGGATTATAGGCGTGCGCCACCACGCCCGGCTAACAAGGAATAGTTTTTAAAAGCAAAATTATTAACATTAGTTGAAGGAAATTCGCTGTGTATATCATAAAATATTAATAACCACCGAAGCACTTATGGGAAAGAACTAAAATTTATATGAGATTTTAGCAGTTATATTGGATATATTCATTTACTTCTATCCCTGAGACACAGCTACATTGATAGAATGCTTCATAAAATGCTATTTTATGCTATTTTTGTTAATGAACATTAATTTGTCCAGAATGCAGTATAACTCTGTTCTCCTACTTTGTATGTTAGAATGAGGAAGAAGTGCGGCGGCTCATCTGGGAGAAGAATTTAAAGTTTGTGATGCTTCACAACCTGGAACATTCAATGGGAATGCATTCATATGACCTAGGCATGAATCACCTGGCAGACATGGTAGGTAAATTACAGACAGTTTGCTACCCCAGTTCAGGAAGGCTTCTGCTTATAAACCGTTTGGTTAGCAATCAGAAGTGTTTGGCAAAATTTGTTTTTTATAGAGCATCTGCCTATCATGCAGGAGGCCTCTAATTCCATCCTCAGCAGCACCGGTAAGGCGAGCAAGACCAGAGCATGTGGTCATAGGCATACAAAGAAAATAATAAAATATAAGGAATAAGAATTGTCCTGGAATCCCTACTTTGACCACTTAACCTTCATAAGTCCCTTGTTAAGTAGAAATTTTGACCTCACAGACTACTATTGTTTTCTGAAGATTGCTCATAGTCTTTTACAGCAAATTACTATATTTATGTTAACAAAAATGGGCAATACAGGCCCACATACTTTGGGCATAATACCATAACCTCCCATTTGGGGTGTGTGTGTGTGTGTGTGTTGCTGGGGACTCTGATGTCCTAAAGAGGCCTTCTATCACTAAGTTATGTCCCTGGCCCTTATATTAGTTATAGATTCTGTTCTACCCTACACAACTTTACTACTGTGGCCAAAATCAAGGCCTACTATTGGAAGGTAATATCCTGGGTAGAACAAATTCCTATTTAAATACAGAAATCTCCTCTGTAATTCTTTCTCAAAAGGAAACCCAGTTTTGTGTACTTTTAGACAGTGTATTTTATAAGAACATGCCTTGCCTCTGCCTCCCTATAATTTTCAGTTTTTACATTTTCTTTTTCTACTCCTCAATGAGAGTGCTTAGCCAACTGAGAAGCTAAAGCAAAATCCAAGATTAAAAAGACCTGGACACCAAGCTTTGTGGCCTGTGCCTGTAGTCCCAGCATTTGTGAGGCTGAGGCAAGGAGAATTGCTATAAGTTGCAGGCCAGCATGGACTAGTGAGTTCAGGATCAGCCTAACATAATGAGACTCTGACAAAAAAAAAAAAAAAAAAAAAAAAAAAAAAAAAAAAAAAAAAAAAAAAAAAAAAAAAAAAAAAAAAAAAAAAAAAAAAAAAAAAAAAAAAAAAAAAAAAAAAAAAAACCCTTGACAATTCATCATTCTAGTACCTATCCTGGTCACAACTCTTC
Source organism: Myocastor coypus (assembly GCA_004027025.1). Classification (NCBI taxonomy): domain Eukaryota; kingdom Metazoa; phylum Chordata; class Mammalia; order Rodentia; family Myocastoridae; genus Myocastor; species Myocastor coypus. Next base: position 16,021 of record PVJA010036488.1, read on the forward strand.
CATGGTTTTTCTTTTTTTTTTAAAAAATTTTATTTATATTTTTTTTCTTGTTTCAGAACCTTTGTTTGTTTATTGACTCATTTTCATGGCCGGCTCAGCCCACCCCGAGGGGAGGGCTGGCGCAGCATGTGGTGCCGGGGATCGAACTGCGGTCCCTGAAGCCGCCCAAGCTTTCCCAAGCAGGCGCTTTAGGCCACTGAGCCATCCCGCCAGGCCCCTTCCATGGTTTTTCTATTTTAAAATAATTTCACATTTATAGTTACTAGGATGTTTCAAAGAAGGATCTGAAAAAGGAATGTATCTTTGCTTCACAGACCAGTGAAGAAGTTCTGTCTCTGATGAGCTCCTTGAGAGTTCCCAGCCAATGGCCTAGAAATGTCACTTACAAATTAGACCCTAATCAGAAACTGCCAGATTCTATGGACTGGAGAGAAAAAGGGTGTGTTACTGAGGTGAAATACCAGGTGAGCAAACAAACCATCCCATGCCTCCGACTGTTGGTGAGTTCTCTCTCCCTGTGACTAGCCCCGTAATTTGTCTGTTCAACTAAATTGTTATCTGCTTGAGGGCAAAGGTCACATATGACACTCTTGTTCCCACAGTGCTTAGAGCACCAGTGGCAATACAGCCATCCTAGACAAAAACTGTGACCCATGTAATGGGGTCTATAAGAAAAAAAAAAAATGTTAGTGCTCATGTCATCACTGACAACATTGGACATCCATCCCTCATGCCAGTTGCTTGAGAAGGAATATCCTGGGTCTATCCAGGAATATCCACCAGTGTCTGGTGTGAGGGAAGCCTGATCAGGATGCTTCTCTCTCCATCTAACTTAAAAATTTCTGAGTGGAGAGGAAGAATCTACAGCTACAGGGCCATGGCCAGTCAAGTTAATACATAGCTAGGTTTGTTCTGTTAAAGTAAAACTTTAACATTACTTCTTACTTAAGCCTCTGTAAAATAAAAACTCAGGGAGGGCCCAGTAAACTACATATTTCAGTCCTAACTCTTAGAAAAATATGAGGTGGAAAGAAGGGAAAGCGGATTCAGGGGTTGAACAGGGTGTGAACAGGGAGGGGGCAGGCAGTTCAGGTGGGACTCTGAGCTCTCCACATCTTTTTTTTTTTTTTTTTTTAACTAAAACAAGTTTGCATTTTCTGTTCACTTATGGCTTCTTATAAAATCTTTTGATAAAACATGCTAAGGACAACAATGTCTGGGAAAATATTAGCTTAGAATTAAAGCTCTTAGGCTTGGAGCATCATTTGTTGGAAAGAAAGCGACTTCATGGAAAAGAAACCATTTTTTTCTCATTCAAAATCCCTGAATTAGGGGCTGGGGAGATAGCTCCATGGCACAAGTGCCTGGCAAGTGCAAGGTCGTGAGTTCGAACCCTGGTCCTAAAAAAAAAAAAAGAAAGAAAGAAAAAGAAATCCCTGAACTAGAGGGCTTACCAGATGGCGTTGCTTGGGCAAATGCAGTCAGACGCAGGGGACAGTGGTTCAATCCCCAGCTCCACAAGCAGCTCCACAAGCTGCACCAGATCGGCCCTTGAGGCAGCCTGAAATAGCAGATACATACATACATACATACATACATACATACATACATAAATACATAAATAAATAAAAATAAAAATCCGAAATCCCTGATGTTTCACTCTAGGGCAAGATGGGCAGGACCTGGCACGGGCTCAGTGAGTTCTGTTCCTTAATAGACTTGAATATGGCCACTGTTGTTAGCAAGGCTCCACGAGATGGGCTCTGCCTAGAGAACTGTGGCACATTTAGTCTTCATTCCCACTAAGAGAGAAGGGACTGAGCGGAGGAGCCCTTCCCTGGAGCTTGGGCCCTGCAGGGTCGCCTCCTTAGGACCCTCTGTGGCCCCTCTGCTATAGGGGGCCTGCGGGGCCTGCTGGGCCTTCAGCGCCGTGGGAGCCCTGGAAGCACAGGTGAAGCTGAAAACGGGAACGCTGGTGTCGCTCAGCGCACAGAACCTGGTGGACTGCTCAACTCAAAAATACGGAAATAAAGGCTGTAACGGCGGCTTCATGACGGAGGCCTTCCAGTACATCATTGATAACAACGGCATTGACTCAGAAACCTCCTATCCCTACAAAGCTGTGGTAGGTCACAAGCGATCTGCGTGCAGCTCCATGACTGTGTACTGTCCGCCGACCACACAGGGCTCTCCACCTAGCCTGGCGCTTGGGCAGCCATGCTGTGTGCGTGAGCACCCTAGCTGGGAACTCTTCACTTCTCAAGATTTCTTTCTTACACTGCCTTCTACTCAGCGGCACAATGTTTTCAGACAAATGAGTACCGGTTATAAACACACACAAATCATTCTCAAATCTTTTAGTATATAACTGCCTAAGATTTAAGCTTTTTGTTCTACAGCCTCCCACATTCAACCTTGCCCTCAGATCATCAAGGTTATTCTTCCACATACTAAACACTAAAAAGTTCAGCCATACTTGCCTCTTCCTTGGAAATTTATCATATATTTTGTTAAACTATAAAGTAATATGTCCATGTTACAGGAAATTTAGAAAGGACACAAAATACCACTCAAACTGGGGATGGTGGCACATTCCTATAATACTAGGATTTAGGAAGCTGAGGCAGGACAGCTCAGGGCCAGAACTCACTAGGCTACATAGTAAATAGCCTGAGCTTGTCTCAAAACAATAATACTGAAATATGTCTTACCTTAACTTCTATTGTTTTGCTTTATTTCTTTCATATTCTTTTCCTGTTAAGAATTTTAAAAATATGGTCGTATATATGTGAATTCCTAGCAAGAACCCCCACATAAACATGGATTTATAATCTTCCTCTTCCCACTTGAAATATGTTAATAGGTGTTTTCCACATTGTAGGACACCTGATGAAATCTCTCTCTCTCTCTCTCTCTCTCTCTCTCCTCTCAGTGATCCTCCTGCCTCAGCCTCTTGGGCACTAGGATTACAGGCATGTGCAACCATACCCAGAATGTATTCTTTATCAAGCATCTTTTTTTTTTTTTTAATACTGGGGAGTGCATTTATATCTTCTATAACCCTAAGTAGGGCTCTATTAAGTTGCTTCACCAGGCTTGTCTTGAATTGCTATCTTTCTCCTCAGCCCCCCAGAGTTCTAGGATTGCACCCCAAGGTTCAGTTTATAAACCATCATTTTAACTACAAACATCTTGCACTTGTGATGTCATAAAAATGATTTTAAAGTTCTGTCCTAGAGTTTATGGCCTCTGTGTAGTATTCCCCTATATCTCACATATTGTCCTGGCAATTTTTTCTGTTCTTTTTTTGAGACAAAATTTCACTATGGACTTTTAAGCTGGCCTTGAACTCACTATGTAGCATGAAGTGACTGAGAACTTGTAGTAATTCTCCTGCCTCAGTACTTGTGAGTACCATCATGCCCAGCTGCTGGCAAGTACTGTATATAAAAATGTTTACAGTTTAAAACAATTTGTTGGAGCCCGGCAGGATGGCTCAGTGGTCTAAAGCGCCTGCAGGCGGCTGCAGGGACCATGGTTCCATCCCTGGCACCACATGCTGAGTGAGCCCTGCCCTCAGGGCAGGCTGAGTGACCATAAAAATAAACAAACAAACAAAAGTTCTGAAACAAGAAAAAATAAATAAAAATAAAATAATTAGTTCTGAATTTCCTTTGTTAATGGTAAAATATGAAACTGGTAGGTCTTGCACAATTGGATTATTCTTTCTTTAAAAGGATGGAGTCTGAGGTGGGCATGGTGGCAAATGTTTATAATTCTAGCATTCAGCAGCAAAAGCAGAAGAATTTTGAGGAGTTCAAGGCCAGCTTGCACTATACAGTAAGACTGTCTCTAAAAAACAAGAACACAAAGAAGGAGGAGAAGTAAAAAAAAAAAAGGACTCTTAGCCACTTGAAAATGTTAAAGTGAGGAGAGAAAATATATTTAAAATTCAGACTTAGGATATTGGTGTTTTATAAAGGAAATTGAGATATATACTTCATCTAATTATCTATTTATTTATTTATTTTGGCAGGATGAAAAATGCCATTATGATTCAAAAAATCGTGCTGCCACATGCTCAAGTTACACAGAACTTCCCTCTGGCAGCGAAGAAGCCTTGAAGGAAGCCGTGGCCAATAAAGGACCAGTGTCTGTTGCTATTGATGCAAGCCACTCTTCATTCTTCCTCTACAAAAGTGGTAAGATAGATACTCAACCCTCCTGCTATAACTCAACCCTGCACAAAGGAAGGAATAGCACCCTTCCCCCTCATCCCACCAATGGCCCAGATAAGTTAGACAGAACCTCTCCTTCCACATAAGTGTTTTATACCCAGCTCTAATTAGGAAAGTCATACTTACAAAAGTTTCCTAACACTAAATGCCAGGTACTATGCTCAATTTTTATGTGTATTATCTTATTTAATTTTCACAATGACCTCAGTTTTCAGATGGAAAAACACTATGGGGATTATCTGGCCTGAAGCTGCACAATCTAAAAGTGATGGAGCTGAGATTAAAAATTGTGCAGCTTAACCAAATTCAATAAGGTTGCAAAATACAAAATCAACATACAAAAATCAGCTGCTATGAAAAAGAAAAAGAAATCATTTACTTAATAATATAACAGCCAAGTATCTGAAGATCAAGGAAGAGATCCAATTTATAATTGCTACCAAAAAATACTAAAAATAAGTTGAACCAGAGGTGAAAAATATCCATAATGAAAACTATGACATTTTGATGAAAGAAATTGAAGAAACACACACACACCAAAAAAAATGGAAGGACATCTTATGTCCATAGATTAGAAGAGCTAATGCTGTTAAAATGTCACACTATGCAAAGTGATCTACAGATTCAATACAGTTCCCATCAGAATACCACGATAGCCGGGCGTGGTGGCTTATGCCTGTAATCCCAGCACTTGGGAGGCTGAGGCAGGAGGATCGTTGTGAGTTCGAGACCAGCCTGGGCTACAAAAGTGAGCTCAAAGCCAGCCTGAACTGCACAGTGAGACCCTGTCTCAAAAAAA